>CAUYTI010112463.1:0-23269 GCA_963575145.1 Galago senegalensis
ATATACTTTTTACATGGTTAAATTTTAGAATATCTAGGACAGTATTTTTCAACCTTTTTTACCTCATACCACACTTGAACCTAGTTAAACTTCCATGTTACACTTAAACTACATTGATCAAACGGAAGAGTGAAAAAAAAAGAATATAATTACTATGCTTTGGATTTCTTTTGAAAATAATTTAATTAATGATCATTAAAAATTTTCACAGCATACCTATACCTAAGATCCTCTCACAACACACCAGTGAGTTAAAAATCACTGATCTAGAAGAATAAGTAATTACTTCAACCCTTCACGTATCTCTCCCAAATACTGGGCAGCTTGAATGGTCCTCAGGTGGTGTTCATTTCAAATATCAGTTTCATTATGACCACCAAAACAGAACTTCCCTAGATATAGGCAAAAAGGGCCCCTGGATCCAGACTTCAGAGGTCCCCACACATCACAAATATACAGGATGATTTACTTTTGTCACTGAAGTCCAGCACTCAGCGTTGGCAGAGTGTGCTGTGAACATCTGATCTCAGACCCCAGAGAAACACTTCTTCACATCTCCTGTCCTCTACCTCAAAATGCAAGGTGACAGCATTTGAATGTCACAAAGGTTTGCACATCGTGCAACTGCAGACATCAACGATGAACTTCATTTCAAAGTGGAGGGCAGACTTAACAATGGAAGTACTTGGGTAAGGGAAAAAATAATTAATTCAATTGTATAATCCTTTCTCTTAAGTAGTTTGAGTGCAATAGATTCTCCAATAACATTAGTTTGTAAAAGAAACAAATAATACATTTCAACTTCCTTCACATGGCCTGGAAAGGTATTTATGAATTAGATCTGAATGTGTGACAGTTGCACGTGGTGGCTAACAGACATACTCCAATAACAAGCAATTCATATTTTTGTCTGTTCTATTTGTTGGCTTGACGTACAACTTCTAAATGTTTAGCCATGTGGCACGAGGTCTCCATTTTTATTCTTGTCCTGGGTCCTGAGGACATTAGGGCAGACATGGCCAAAGGAGTTAGAATTTATCTGTCAAATTAAAGAAGGATCCCTCTGGTTGGTATGCTAGATGTGTGGGGGGTGCACTAGCCATTTGTCCATTTTATAGATAAGCAAAGTGAGACTCACAGGGGAGTCCTGTGACAGAGAACCCAGCTCCCTTCTAGAGACAGGCTTTCATTCCACCTGAATTAATTTCTGTTTTATGTCAGAGATGCAGACACTTTGCATGCTGCCCAAATTATGGCCTGTTGATCAGCAGAATCAGTATCACCTAAGAGCTTATTAGGAATGCAGAATCTCAGGGCCCCATCCTAAACCCGCCATTTAAATCAGAATCATTTTATAACGTTTTAGCACACAGAGTTTAAACAAACTGCAGTAAGTGGTAACAAATAGCAGGAACCTGCTTGCCATTTATCCCTTACTTAGTTAATATAGTTTCACTTAGTATCATGCTGAGGGGACTAAAAGAAACACCAATTTTAGAGAACAAATCAGACACATTTTAAGTCTACTCAGACAATGGCACATTTTGCTCAGCCACTCAAAAATTTAAATGTGACTGATGCAACCACACAGGTGAATGAAACATGCTTTGAAAGTTTCGGCAAACCCTGCAGTCTGCTGCTAACAAAGTGTTTTGATCTCTTCTCCCTTTTACCCCCTCCACAAAATATGTTAATTGGGTGAGAGAGACATTTGCAAAAAAAAAAAAAAAAAAACTAGACAGAAAAAAAGAATATGGCAATTTGATCCAGAGGAAAGCAGTTATTGTCATCAAACTAGCATGTGGACTTTCAGTATTTTAAATCAGTCACTAGTGAATTCCAGAGTTAAAAAAAAAAAAAAGCCTCTGAAACTGTGTTTCCACGTTTTTTATTCAGCTTTTCCTTCAATAGCAGTAGACTTGGGATCCTGTATGCTAATAAAACAAGGTCTAAGCTAAAACTATGAAGGCCACATTTCAGAGGCTAAGATAAATTTGGAGGCAAATCACTTTTCACCTTTTTTTTTTTTTTGAGACAATTTTTTGCAGTAGCATTATCATAGCTTCTGCAACTTCAAATGCCCAGGCTCAAGCAATCCTCCTGTTTCAGCCTCCTGAATAGTGGAGAATACAGGTGCTCATGACTCTGCCCAACTAATTTTATATTTTTTGTAGAGGTAGGGTCTCCCTATGTTGCTCAGGCTGGTCTGCAATTCCTGGCCTCAAGAGATCCTCCTGCCTCAACCTCCCAAAGTGTGAAGGTTATAGGCATTAGTCACTGTACACAGCCTCTTCTTATTTTTTAATGATCATTTGATGAATATTACAGTGTTAAGATTTGAAAATAAGTACAATACGAGCTGCATCATTGCAGATTATATTTCCAGAACTGTATTTTTCAACTTGAGATTCTACTTCTTTTTTTTTTTTTTTTTTAGACGGAGTCTCACGATGTTGCCCTGGGTAGAGTGTCATGTCATCACAGCTCACAGTAACCACAAACTCCTGGGCTTAAGCAATTCTCTTGCCTCAGCCTCCCAAGTAGCTGGGACTACAGGCGCCCACCACAACGCTGGCTATATTTTTGTTGTAGTTATCATTGTTGTTTAGCACAGCCGGGCTGGGTTCTAACCTGCCAGCCCTGGTGTATGTGGCTGGTGGCCTAGTCGCTGAGCTATAGGTGCCAAGCCAAGATTCTACTTCATTATTGACAAGTAGGTGGTCTGTGCCTCTTTACATTTGTGTCCCTTGATGTTAAGGGCAGTAATGATCAGTTGTCTATGGGACACTCAAAGGGTCATTGCCTCTTCCTTTTCTGATGAATGCAATGGCATCTTTTTTGGTCCTCATTTTATCAAAGCACAGAAGCATAATTAAAATAATTTAATAAACTGTAAAAAAACAATAAACTAGAAAATATTCCCACAAGAAAATATGACAAAGGATTAATATATTTAAGCCCCCAAAAGCTCATGGACATGAATAGAGAGATCTCTATTTCCTCAATAGATACTCAATAAAAAAAATGTTAGTTATAATATTAGTAATAATTATAAGAAGTCACTCAATGACAACTTACCAAACCAGGAATTGTGTTTACATTATCTCATTTAATTCTTATCACAACTCTTTGGCATTTTTATTAGCATCCTAATTTTACAAATGAGAAAACTGAAACCCAAAAAGGTTAAATAAATCACCTCGGGTCACACATACTCACGTACATGTACACAGTATAAAGCTTCATTTGTACAGCTGCTGCTAGCAAAAAATATAGATAATGTGGGGGAGAAAATGAAGTCCAAATGCTAATTAACATTTGAAAAACATATAATTAAGCCACTATCTAATGATGTTATAGTGAAAACAACTATTATGATTGAAAACTAGGAGACTCACACCTAGTGGGCGCTCATACACTTTGATTACATTTGGAGTCTTGGATATGCTCCTACTTCCAACCCATCCCTATACTTCTTGGAATCTACTCTATCAAAGTAATTTTTAAAATGTAAATAGTGGGAGTCATAAAAAGTACTCTCACAGGAGTCAACAAAAAAAATGGAAAAAAATAAGCAGCCAAAAAGGGAACAGTTAAATAAATTATGGTATATTAACCCAAAGGACTATTATACCATCTTTACATAGTAATCATGAGAAAGTTTAATACACAGGATAATACTATTGATATAGAATTTTACTAGAAACATGAAGACATTCAATTATATATGCAACTATTTCTAATATATAAACACAAATAAATTGATAGAACAATGTACAGAAAATATCAAATGTTAAATATTAACAGCCATCTCTAGTAAATTTGTGACTAATTTTTGTTATTTTTTCCTGTACCTTCTAATCAATATACCCACCATGAAGAAGAATTACCTTAACTTTTGAAAATTGGAAATTTCTAAAAACAATCACAAAAAATTGTCCAAAAACTATCATTTCAGTTAGATAGGAATTTAACTCAGAGGAACTGCTAAGCATTAAGTCTAAATTCTGTAAAACTTGGCTTTAGGTCACAGATCCACTATCCCATAGATAATCTTGCTCCTATCCTCCTAAAATTATATAATTTACCTAAAACTATGTAATTATATATTATTACCTCTCTCAATACACTTAAAATATTTCCTTCTCTCCTAATACCAACACAATAAGAAGATGTCTCATTTTTAAGACTCAAACAATATAATTCAAAGTTTAAAATATGTAAAATTACTAAAGCATGTGTACAGTTCTTTTTTTAATCATTAGCAATACTTACTAGCATTCTCTTTGTGTATAATCTAGAAAAATAAATTTCTTCCTTTGAAGTGTCATTATAATAAATTCGTCCATTTTATATTAAACCTAGAAATCTTATTCTGACATCTCCTATGAAATTGACCTCTATCTTATCTCCTCAAACACTCTTTAGATGGGTTTTAATATCTCACCATGTTCCTCATTAATCAATGAGTTAAACAAAATACTTGACATGTGTTCATGCCATGTTTGCCACACTTTTAATTTTTCAGAAGCTATTCTTTAATACCACAAAAGTCTAAATTGAGAGACATGCTACAAAATAGTTGGCCTGTACTTTTGAAAATGTCAAGATTATGAAAGACAAAGAAAGCCTAAGGAACCATTAAAGTCTGAAGGAGGCTGCAGGGGCATGACAGCTAAATGCAGACAGCAATTCTGAATTGGGGCCTGGATCAGAATAATTCTGTTTTTCCTTTCACTATAACAAAAATTGGTGGAGAAATTAGTAACACTAAAACCTACAGATTAGATAATAGTATTTAATCAATGTTAATTTCCATTGTTAATTTTATGGTACTATAATTATGTAATAGAATTATTTTCAGAAAATACACTCTGAAATATTTAAGGATAAAAAGTACCACCAAGTCTATAACTTATCTCAAATAATTCAGAAATTAATAATATGCCAATATTATTGATAAATGATGGAATAATAAGAAACTTGGCAAACTTATTAGTTGGGGAAGCTATAAAGGGTATACTTGAAATCTATACATTATTTTTACAACTATGCTATGAGTTCGAAATATTTCAAAGTAAAAGATTCAAAATAATGCCACATTACTAAGAATCAGTTAAAGAATACATGAAATCATGCAATCTAAGTCCTCAGTAATATCACTAATAAACCCTTTGATTTATTTAAAACTTTATGGTTGATAACACGATTTTCCCTCTAGTATCTGGCTGGTTTTTTATAAGCTTTCATGGGATAAACTTTTTTAATATACCAAATGAAGCTTGAAAATATTCAGCAACTGTCATCTGATTGCTAATCCAGTGACTTTGCCACTGTATGACGCTGCTTTTACTACAGACAACAGATAGGAGATTTTTCAGCTTTTTCCTTGGGACCCACAAAGGGAGGGGTGAGGAGGCAGGAAAATGGAGTGACCGTGGGGCTGAGGGTGAGAGGGAGAGAAGATGGGGTGGGGTCTAATGTGCACGACATGGGCAGTTTACACCATTCTGCTCCCATTTCTGTCACTTCCATCAGCTACATTCTCTCTGAAGCCTGTCTCGACACCACAGCACAGCTCACCCAGACAGAACTATTTGGGCAGAGCAACTCTTGCTCCTACTAAAGTAATCCTTTAAGATATATTTCGGTGCATGCAGGAAAACTACTAGAAAACAAGACAGAAAGAGAGGGAAGGGGAAAGAAGAAAGAGGGGAGAAGAGATAGAAGAGGGAGGTAATGAAAAGTCAGAGTACGTTGGTGTGAACTTTGTCGTCTTCATGAGAACTCCGATCTGCTTCTTCAATTCCACTGGTCTTCAACCACCCACCAGGACAGCACAGGATGACAGCCCTGTCGCTGTTAATAAAGACTCTGAAATAGCTTAGCAGTGTGTTTTGACACCAAAAATTCACTGTGGAGTTAGGGACTAGTTTGTTAGGAACGTTGCAAACTATAAAAATCCAAAAGGTTTTTAAATATTAATAGTACTTGAATGGTTTTCTCCCAGATGGCCACACAGCTGACTCTAGTTCTCTCCTAGAACCCTCTGCTGTTTACCCTCTAAATGTCCCCACTATAAAACAGTTTTAATCTTTCGTTGCTGCTGTAAAACTTGATCTACTGTGGAACAACATAATTAAGTGTCAGTGTCTGGATGTATGGAGTGAGAAACGGACAGAATAATCCAGGATGTATGTCGCTAATAATTCAGTTTATGGCTCAGTGACAACGGGACTCCCGATTATTAACAGGACATCTGGCACTGGAGGCTTCTTAGCTTGAAGCCCAGGTATGTGGTCATGTCAGGCGGTAGAGGTGGTGCTGGGGGAGCATGTGTGCCACCCTGTCTCCTGTATATTCCAATCAATTTAATCAATTGTCTGTTAGCTGCCTACATCACTGCCATGGGGCAATTTCAAGGTGAAGCCAGAGAGAAAGGAACAGCAGTTTGCTTTGAAAGATTTGATATTCTTTGCGCTTTGTTCATATTCCAAAATCTATGAAAGTGTTGTGAATTAAAATGTAGTTCACAGAGAGCTACTGTCTTGATGCGATGGTTTTCTGGTAGTGCTACAAGGTGATCCGAGTTCTGTGTGTGGCCAGTGGTGGCCATGAGGAGGAAGAGGACAGACGAGATGAAGAAGTGAGAAAGGAGGAAGAAATGGACGGGGTGGGGGTGTGTGTGAAAAGAGGAGAAGCAAAGAAGAAATAAAAACGAGAAGGAAAGTTTGAGAACAAGGAAAAGGAGAAATAGAACGTGGAGAAAAGAGGGCTTTATGTGACTTAAGTATTTCATTAATCAGGAAAATGTCATCTCTAAAAACCAGATACTCCTACTTTCTCCATAGTCCCTGACCCAGGGTTTCTTCATCTACCCCGTGCAATGCTGGAAAGAGCATGACTATCATTAACCTCATTGATTCTCCTTTTGCTCTGTTTGCTATAACTGATTGGCAGATATTTTTTTCTTTAGACAGGTGGGGTGGCTGGTGCTCTGCCAACCTGTGGCTCATTTATCTCTGTATACAGCTTCTCTGATGCTTTACGTGTTGGTCATCTATGTTTGACAGGCTTCCTTCCTGTATATCAGTGTGGGGAGATTCGTGGTCCAGTATGCAGTGCTGGCTGCCTCATGCCATCTCCCTTTGGGCCACCTCTTCACCTGGCTTTAACCAAACATGAGGTAAATAATTCCATGCCTCCTAATGGCTTCCCACTTCAGATACCCGCAGGATCATCAGCTCTTCTGTCTCAGGGCTTTCCCTGAGGACTTGGGCACAGCCTACCTGTGTAAGTTCATCCCTGATTTGCACAGGTGTGACTGTCCCTAGAGGAAATCGTCACCCATTACAGGTGGCTGGGGAGTCCAGGAATAAATACTTCTGCCTCGAGTTCTTTGTGGGGACAATTGTAAAGTTTACATAGTTGCTCAGAGGAACCCCAGTGGAAGTGAGTCACGGGTTTGGTCACCTCACTTCTTCACTTTTGTTTTCTGAGATCACTTCCCAAATAAACTCAAATAAACTATCAGTGCCCTGTATGACACACACACACACCCTCCATCCTCTGCCCCGGTATTCATGCATTGGCATCTGGGGCCTTGCTAGGGGAGAAATAGCAAATGGCCCCAGGCTGCATGCCTTCCAGATGCCAGCCAACGCATCCAGAGCTCACATCCTGAGCCACCTATTTTGACTCTTATACACCAGAGGTTATAGTCCCTTCCCCGATTATCCAGGGGAATGGCACCAGGCCAGAGACAGTTCCTAAACTCCAGAGCCTACGGATATTATCCAAACCAGGAATCCTAAACCTACTTCTCCCGCCTTCCCTTGCTTTTCCTGCAGAAACCACAATAAGGGCTCTTAGTCTAGCCTTTCCCCAGTCCCTTCTTCCTGCTGACTGGCCTTGGGGTTTCTGGGTGTGGCCTGCATGGCTGGGCTGCCCTTCCTCTTGGGAACTGTGAGTAACAAACTGTCTTTGTCTTTCTAAGGGCAGTCATCTCCTAATTGATCTGTTGGCCTCACAATACCCAAATTGTAATAAAATCTACATTTTAAAACCCTCTCAAATTCTTAGTTCAGGTCCTGATTTCAGAGGATGCCAAATAAAAGCTGATTATTATTTATAAATATTTTCTAAATGAATGCATGATAAAAATAACACTTGAGAGGATATTCTAAAGAGGAAAGGGTAAGAGCATCCAATTAAATGGTCTCTACAGAGAAGTCTGTGAATGTGAAGTGACCACTGAGGTCATTTGCTGGACCATTCAACTGCATGTCTGCCAGCCATGCAACAGTTTGGCTTCTTAACCATCCTTTCTTTCCTTCAGATGTCTGACAGAGTCATGAATAGTAAGTAGTTTGCAACAGAAAATGCTAGAAGGAGAAAATGAGGCATAAAATTAGGTCAAGAAAATCCACTTAAAATAAGAAACACACATTGTCCTTGTTAAGGAATAGATTTCCCATTTTTATTTTTAAACCAGGAGCATATTAAGTTATATTTTAAATATATATAAATAGAAGATAAAGAATGAAAGTCAACACAAGTTAAAGAGAAAGAAGGAAGTAGCACGTATTTGAGCCTTTCTGTGAGGAGAGAGGCCATTTTTCATCCTAGGCCCTAGGGTATCTGTTAGTGCACTGGGAAAGGTAATTCATTAAATGAACCTAAGGTTAATGCACCTTCAAAAGACTGCAATTTATCTCCACTTCTTCAATAGGATCAGGCCAGGAGGTTCTATAGTTGAAAAAAAAATTGTCCTGTTGAGATACCCCTGTAATGATCTCAGGCCTCCTGAATTCCATCTTTCTCATTTATTACACCCACATGACTAATGTACTAGATGGGAAGATCTGTATTTCTCCCCAAGGTGTGAGTAGTCAAGTTCTTTCCTGAACACCAGGAAATTTTTTTTTTTTTTGAGACAGAGCCTCAAGCGGTCACCCTGGGTAGCGTGCTGTTGCATCATAGCTCACAGCAACCTCCAACTCCTGGGCTCAAGTGATTCTCCTGCCTCCACCTACCAGGCAGCTGGGAATACAGGTCTGCCACAACACCAGGCTATTTTTTGGTTGCAGCTGTCATTGTTGTTTGGCAGGCGGGGCTGGATTTGAACCCTCCAGCTCAGGTGTATGTGGCTGGTGCCTTAGCCACTTGAGCTATGGGTGCCGAGCCGACACCAGGAAATTTTTCTATTTCTCCTTATATATTTTCCTTCACGTATGGAATTCTCATATTCTAACCTTACCAAGATGGAGCTGGGAGGCATCCAAAAGGAGGGATATGCTAGTTTCAATGAGCTACTTAGAAACGTAACAGCCCACTTAGGATAAAGTCAATAATAGCAGTTACGATGTTATTATAAAACCTGCTGAGTTAACCAAGGGAAAGCAGGGGGAACAAACTAAGCTATCAGTGAAATTCTTCAAATTCTTGCTCAGATTCCCGTTTCTTCTTAGAAAAATTAATTTATTCCTTCAGCCTCTCTCACTTTGTGTGTATACGTACATATATAATTTATACACATACATATATACACACACTAGATACAGGCATATTTTTAGCACTTCAACAATATGCCAAAAATTGGGTTGCCCATGAAAAAAATAATTAATAATAAATCATGATTCCTATCCCTGAGGAATAACTGTCTGAAAGGGGAAACAGATGTGTATAGAAAGAATTATAACAGGATACAGTTAGTTCTGTAAAAGTATGTGTTATAGAAAATTCCATGAAGAACTAGACAGAAGGAAGGGGGGGGCGAGGAATTCTGCCTGGCCAGATATGAATCTGGGAACGGAGGCAAGGAACAAATAAAGTGGAATGCATAAGTCAGTTTTTCTCACCTCTGAGTGCACATTAGAATCTCTTCAGGGGCTTTAAAAAAGCACAATGTCTGCATAGTACTCCATGGTGTACATATACCACAGTTTATTGATCCATTCGTGGATCGATGGGCACTTGGGCTTCTTCCATTTTACTTTTATGATGTTTTCTCATGATTGGGATAAGATATTATATTTTGTCAAGAATGCCACAAAAATGTCATTTTCCTTTTAGCACATCCTTTTATTGTTAAAAAGCATACATTATCTTATTTATTTGATTCTCATAATAGAAAAGGAAATCCGGTTAAATTAAATGGCTTGCCTTAGTTTATATAACAAGTAGCAGAGCTCCCATGTGATAACATTTGTTGATAATATCTAATTTTTGTGTTGTTCTCTTTTTTATTTTAATTTTTTGTTTTCTTGAGACAAGAGTATTTCTCTGTCACCCCGGCTAGATTGCAGTGTTGTCATCATGGCTTACTCAAACTTCTGGGCTCAGTCTGTCCTCCTGCCTCACACTCCTGAGTAGTTGGTACTATAGGCATACACCACTACACTCAGCTAATTTTTCTATTTTGTTGTAGGCAGGGGGCCTCGGTGGTACTGATGCTGGTTTCAAACTCCTGGCCTCAAGTGATCCTCCTGCCTCAGCCTCCCAAAATGCTATGATTATAGGCTCGCACCACCATGACTGGCCTATTTTTTAAAGAGCATTTTTCTCATGTATTCACTTTTTTTGTTCAGAGCAACTAATGAATGCTTTTTGGTGAATTGAGACTTATGTCTCCCTTATCAATAAGGGAATTGGATTAATCAGATTTGATGTGTCTATTTGTTGCTGTGATACAGAGATAGATAGGCTCCTTCCTGGAGAATAGAACTTGTATGGAATGAGTCCAAAAAGCAAACCACTTCTTTTTTTTTTTTAGAGACAGAGTCTTATTTTGTCACCCTTGGTAGAGTGTTGTGGCATCACAGCTCATAGCAACCTCCAGCTCTTGGGCTTAGGCAATTCTCTTGCCTCAGCCTCCCGAGTAGCTGGGACCACAGGCACCCACCACAATGCCCTGTAAGGCATTCTTATATTTTTTGTTGCAGTTTGGCTGGGGCCAGGTTTGAACCCATCACCCTTGGTATATGGGGCTGGCACCCTACTCACTGAGCCACAGGCGCCACCCAAGCAAGCCATTTCTTGAAAGGCAGTTTTTTCTATTTGTATGTTTGTTCTCCCTCCCCTTATCTCCTCACATACTGAACCCTTGCTTAACGATTCCATCCTTGTCTAAACAGTGTTATTAGGGGAGAACGTTATAGCTTTCCTTATTCCAGAATGGGGAAGGGCAGGGAGTATAGTGCCTTTGAGAAGCTCCCAGGGAAGAAAGAGGTAAGGATAGCAGAGCAGTGTATGAATTTCAGAGCAACAGATGTCTTGTAGGTAATTTAATTTTTTTCTCTAAATATATTATAGTTGAAGCTTCTTGTCCTGATGGGGATGAGACAATTGAAACTATTGAGGCTGCTGAGGCCCTCCTCAATATGGATTCTCCTGGCCCTATGTTGGATGAAAAACGATTAAGTGAGTGTTTATGACTGTTCCTTTATATGTAATTTATTAAATTATTCTTGCCATCTAAATATCAAGAGATTAGAGAAGATGTCTTAATTTGGGAGATGAAGCCTTTAGGAAGAAAACTGATTTATGAGTTATCAAATAGATTATGCAGAATTTTTTCTCTTACCCTCATTGGTGAAAGTATCTGAGTATTTAGGTTCCAGACTGTTATAATTTAGTCATCTCTTGTGCTTGCTTTGGCAGCACATATACTAAAATTGGAACGATATAATTTAGTCATCTCCATAGATATTCCTCAGTGAATAGGGAAAAATCTGTTGAAAATTTTACTAATACTTCATGGCATAAAATTTCCTACCACATTATTAAATTGCTTTTAAATCCATGTTCTGCTTTGAGACATAGAATTAATAAAAAATTTAATTATTACTAAGTCAAGCCAAGATATTTGTTGAATATTTGCTATATGCATAGCAACAGTATATAAGGCAATAGCATAATACACAAGCATATATGACAGTTTAATTTTGAAGGCACTAACTGTAAAAACCAAAAATAAAGGCCATGAGAGTGATAGGAACGTATTCTGGGAAACACCAGAGACAGGCTTTATTGAGGGAGTGTTTTGACCTGGGCTATAAATGACAAATAAGCTTGTAATTGGTAGAAGAGATAGGATAGAGCATTCAAGCTGGAGGGAATGGATTGAGCCAAAGATACAGAGATACAGACTTGATAAATAAAAGAGAGAGAAAGAAAGGAAAGAAAAACAATTTGAAATTAAAATGTTTTGGTGTAGTTGAACTATAAGCTTTTTGGTGGGTGGGAAGTGAGATTGGAAAGGTAGTTTTAGTCTGCATTGTGGAAGCTTTGAAAAGCATGCCATATATATATATAGAGTTGAGTTCTTTTTTTTCTCTACAAACTATGGGAAAATATGTAAATTTTATTTTTATTTCTAATTTTGGGGGGTTAAAGTATTGGTGTTGAGGAATATGGTCAGATCTGACTTAAGTTTCAGAAAATAACTAGCAACAATGTGAGGGATGAAGAGGAGAGACAAGATAGACTAGTGATGGGAAGTCAAGCAAGAAAAAAGACTTTGGGATAGTCCAGTCAAACCTGTACTGATGTAGAGTACTTAATTTAGGAAGGAGGAAATAAAAATCAGGGAACAGGTTTTGGGATTTTATTTCTGGTTTAGTCTTCATAGAAAGAGGACATGATTTTATGAAATTGTTTTGGTTTGTAATGTATAATTAGTTGATTTTTATTTCCATTAGACAATAATATATTCAGCTCATCTGAAGATGACATTGTTGTTGCCCCAGTCACCCATGTATCTGTCACATTAGATGGGATTCCCGAAGTGATGGAAACTCAGCAGGTGCAAGAGAAATATGCAGACTCACCAGGAGCCTCCTCACCAGAGCAGCCTAAGAGAAAGAAAGGTGGGTCGGCAACTTGCTTAGGGCAGTCAAGTCTTCATGTGGAATCTAGATAGAATTTTTATTCAAGGATATTTCCACACCAGCTAAAACTTCTGTAAGAGAAAAAAATCAGGATTTAAAACATAAATTAAGATGTTTTCTTCATATTAGGGTCATTTTTTAAAGTTAAATTATTTTATGCACTTAAAAATGTTTGGTTTGTCTCATAGAACAGGGATTTTCCTGCTTTTTGAAGCCTCAAATTTTTATCTGAACCCTTTCATCCAAGTTCATAAAGCACTTGGGGATAAGAGAAGGTCAGCTACCTATTTCAAGGGGCATACATTAAAAAAGTCACCAGTCTGTACTGGTGATTCTAGTATAAGATTCCAGTTGGAAAAATATGAGTTGAAAATCAGTAGGTAAGTAATTGAAGAGGAAACTGCTAGAATGTGTTAAATGGGAATTTTTAACTTTTCACAAATTGAAGTCTGATACTCATTTCATTTCCATTGCCTTCTGATTCTATTCCTGGTTGTTTAGTATTTTGAGTATATTTATCTTTGTTAATGGTATCACCAGCCACCCAGTAACCTAAGTTTCCATAAAAGTAAGGGAAATTTCAAGAGCCAAAAATGAAGAGGAAAGTAAAAATAGTTAAGCATGAGCTGACACTGCAGCAACTTTGAAGGGCTAAGAAGGACATATCAGGGGATTTGGTTTTATTGCCCATGTACAGGCAGAAGCTTAGGTCTTGTGCCTATATAAGATGGAGTATTGGACAGAGACCCTTGATGGGCTATACCCCTGGAGGGGAAACATCCACTCACTGGCACAGATGGATATTAAGGAAGCTTGTATTTATTTCCCAGCCAGGTCTCTGAATAGAGAAATTATTCTCTATAAATTCTTGAGAATTCATAATCTTAGTCCTGTGTTATCCTAGATTTGTGATTAGACTTAAAACTATCACTGACTTTAGGAATTCCCAGCCAGGTAGTTAACATAAAAGTGGCCCAGGATGGTAATAACTTTGAGGGACCAGGCAGAAGCTCTTGTAAAATTGCTCTGGTGGGTTACACATTCAACCTAGGACACACTTATTTCCTCAGATGAAGCCTTGTTGAAGGTGCATTCACATTTTGGTATCATAGAATACATGAAGAAGATACTTCCCGAATGAGAAGCAACAGACCTAGAAAGCCCCATGGTTAATTCTCTATGAACCACAGGTAATAGAATTATCAATAAAAGCTTTACATGAATAGGACTGTAATTTTTAAAGCAAAAAGAAATAAAAAACATGGTCAAAGAATAACATTGTTAATTAAAAAAAACATGGTCAAAGAATAAGCCTATTAAAAAAGACCAGGTGGAACTTCCTCTTCTAATCAAGGTGGAATAACAGACACGGATTTACCCTCCCACCTGAAACAACTAAAAACACAGACAAAATATATGAAACAATGGTACTGAGGAAATTGGACATCAGTCAACAAAAGCCAGAGATCCCTGAGAGACAGGAAACAAATGAGGTGAGCCCTGTGATTGCCCCGCCTTATTGTAAGAAGCAACTTGTGGGGAAAAATAGTTTTGTCAGTTTCTTTAAAAATTTTTTTTTTCAATAAAACCAGATGATAAAACTTTTTTGTTGTTGATACTGTTTTTGAGACAGGGCCTTGCTCTATTGCCTGAGATTGAGTTCAGTGGTGTCATCAGTAGCTCCACTCCACCTCAAGCTCCTGGGCTCAAGTGACCCTCCTGCTGCAGTCTCTTGAGTAGCTGGGAATACAGGTGCCCACCACCATGCCCTGCTGAGTTTTAAATTGTTTTTAGAGACAGGGTCTTACTACATTGCTCGGGCTGATCTTAAACTTCTGGCTGTAGGCAGTCCTTCTGCCTCAATTTCCCAATGTGTTATGGTATCAAACAGGCATGAGCCACCACACCCAGCCTTGAAAAATCTAATGTATACTTAACACGTAACCCAACCATTTTACTACTGGGTATTTACTCAAAGGAAATCAAAGCATGTGTAGAAAAACTTGTACATGAATGTTTTTAGCTGCCTTATTTGCAATTGACCAAAACTGGAGTCAATCCAAAAGTCCATCAGCTGATGGTTGGATAAACAGTTATAAAATACCACTCAGCAATAAAACGGAATATACTGTTGATACATACAACAAAAATGGGTGAATCTCAACATAATTATGTAAAGGAGAGAAGCCAGACACAAAAGAGTATGCTTCTACAGTTGACCCTCAAACCATGTGGAGGAGGAGGGCACTGATCCCTGTGTAGTCAGAAACCTGTGCATAACTCCTGACTCCCTAAAACTTGAAAAATAGCTGCCTGTTAACTGAAAGCATTGTTGATAACAAACAACCGATCAACATGTTTTGTCATTTGTATTATGTCCTATATTTTTATAATAAAGTAAGCTGGAAAAAAGAAAATCATAAGAAGTAGCAAATTTACTGTTCATTAAGTGGAAGCAGATCACCCTAAAGGTCTTCATCCTCATTATTTTCATACTGAGTTGCTGGAGGAGGTGGAGGAGGAGAAGGAAGTAGGAGGGTTGACCTTGCTGTCTCAGGTGTGGCAGAAGTGAAGGAAGTAGAAGGGGAGGCAGCCACATTTGGTGTACCTTTTATTAAAAAAAAAAAAAATCCCGGGCAGCGCCTGTGGCTCAAAGGAGTAGGGCGCTGGCCCCATATGCCGAAGGTGGCAGGTTCAAACCTAGCCCTGGCCAAAAACTGCAAAAGAAAATCCCTGTATTAGCTAAGCATGGTGGTGCACACCTTTGTAATCCTGGCTAGTTAGGAGGCTGAGGCAGGAGGATCACTTGGGCCTAGCAATTCAAGGTCACAGTGAGCTGTGATTAGGCTACTGTACTCCAGCCAGCAGGACACTGTCTCTAAAAACAAACAAAAAACATCTCTGTACAAGTGGACCCAGGCAGTTCAAATCTGTGTTATTCAAAGTTCAGTGATACACACACACACACATATATATTTGAAAGAGATGGAGTCTTACTTCATCATCCTTGGTAGAGTGCTGTGGCGTCACAGCTCACAGCAACCTCCAGCTCTTGGGTTTAGGCAATTCTCTTGCCTTGAGCTCTCCAAGCAGCTGGGATTATAGGCACCTGCCAAATTCCTGGGCTAGTTTTTGTTGCAGTTTGGCTTGGGGCCCAGGTTCAAACCCTCCACCCTCAGTATATGGCACTGGTGCCCTACTCAATGAGCCACAGGCACCGCTTAGGATCAGTTATATTTTTAAAAAACTCTAGAAATTGCAAACTAATCTGTAACATAAGGACTGGAGGCAGATGATTGTTTGCCTATGGATTGGACAAGGTAGGCAAGAGTGAGATGTAAGGATTAGAAAAGGGCACAGAGTACATTTGGGAGTGATGAATACATTGTTTGTCTTGAAGGTAGTGATACTCCACATGTGTACACATATGTCCAAACTTAGTAAGCTATGAACTTGAAACATGTAGTTTATATATGTCATTTATACCTTGATAAAGCTGTTTACTAAATAAAAGACTGGGGCTGGGCACCGTGGCTCACGCCTATAATCCCAGCAATCTGGGAGGCCAAGGAGGATGGATTGATTGAGCTCATGTGTTTGAGACCATGTAAATGTAAGAAAGAATTAGTAAACTCTAAGATAGATACGATGTGGAGTAAAACATAAAAAGAGTTAGAAATTTGGAGGTCTTAGCTTCTAAGACTTATGAACACAGCCAGAAGAACCTGCCTTATGAATGGGTTCTGTGCTGGTGTCTGCAGTGATGAAAGTTGAGATACCTGGGTGACTAGCATTCATTCAGCAGTCTTTTTTTTTTCTTTTTTTTGAGACAGAGTCTCACTATGTTGCTCTCAGTAGAGCACTGTGGTGTCACAGCTCATAGAAACTCCAGCTCTTGGGCTTAAGTGATTCTCTTGCCTTAGCCTCCCAAGTAGCTGGGACTATAGGCACCCACCACAATGCCTGGTTATTTTTTGGTTGTAGTTGTCATTGTTTGGCAGACCCAGGCTGGATTTGAACCTGTTGAGCTCTGGTGTATGTGGCTGGTGCCCTAGCTGCTAAGCTACAGGTGCCAAGCCTCATTTGGCAGTCTTAAGGGGAGCCAGAGAATGATCTTTCTATAACTTCCTTAACTTTCCCTCAAGTGGCTTCAGAAATATTTTCCTTTTCAGTTTCTGGGGATAGGTTGTTACTAACCTTGTGATTTTTAGCTCTGGCTAAATTACTGCCTGATATTATTTTAACCCAGGATTCACCATTGTGATCTTAGATCAGAGAGTCAGCCTTAAGGATTTTGAGATAGAAGGTAGAACTAAAATATTCTTTATTTCTCACATATGGAATGGTTATTTGTTCAGATAGCATGATCATCTCAACCTAAATATGTGGCTATGCTGTGCTACCAAGCTGTGGTTAAAGAAATTACAAACCGCTCAGGGCCTATGGCTCAGTGAGTGGGGGCACTGGCCACTTACACCAAGGATGGTGGGTTTGAGCCTGACCCAGGCCTGCTAACCAACGATGACAATTGCAGCCAAAAAATGGTTGGGCATTCTGTCAAGTGCCTGTGGTCCCAGCTACTCAGGAGGCTGAGGCAAGAGAAGTGCTTAAGCTTAAGAGTTGAGGTTGCTGTGAGCTTTGATGCCACAGCACTCTACTGAGGACAACATAGTGAGACTATGTCTCAAAAAAAAAGAAAAGAAATTACAAACAATGCTTCAGAATCTGATGGACCCAGACTGAGGCTATTGGGATGGATTTATTTGGAGATTGATGATGTACCCAGGAAGTTTGTTTACTGTGAAAATACACAGGAGTCGGTAATCATCAGAGAAATGCAAATCAAAACCACCCTGAGATAGCACTTAACCCCAGTGAGAATAGCTCACATCACAAAGTCCCAGAGTTGCACATGCTGGTGCGGGTGTGGAGAGAGGGACTTTTTTTTTTTTTTTGAGACATAGTCTCATGTTACCCTTGGTACAGTGCTGTGGCATCACAGCTCAGGCAACCTCAAACTCTTGGGCTTAAAAAATTCTCTTGTCGGGAGGCTCAGTGAGTAGGGTGCTAGCCCCATATACCAAGAGTGGCGGGTTGGAACCTGGCACTGGCCAAACTGCAACAACAACAAAAAAAAAAATAGCTGGGCATTGTGGCAGGCAATAATAGTCCCTGCTACTTGGGAGGCTGAGGCAAGAAAATCGCCTGAGCCCAAGAGCTGGAGGTTGCTGTGAGCTGTGATGACATAGTACTCTATCCAGAGTGACAAAGTGAGACTCTTGTCTCTAAAAAAAAATTCTCTTGCCTCAGCCTCCCAAGTAGCTGGCCTGGGCCAGGTTTGAACCCGCCACCCTCAGTGTATGTGGCTGGCACCAGAGGCATTGAGCCGAGAGAGGGACACTTTTATATTGTTGGTGAGACTTCAAACTAATACAGCCTCTTTGGAAAGAAGTATGGAGATCTTCAAAGAACTCGAATGACACCTCCACTTGACTCCATAATACCACTACTAGGCATCTACCCTGAAGAAAAAAATAATTTTATCATAAAGACATTTGCACTAGATTGTTTATTGAAGCTCAATATACAATTACCAAGATGAGGTAACAACCAAAATGTCCATCAACTCAGGAATGGATTAACAAACTATGGTATATGTATACCATGGAATACTATTCAGCCATAAGAAAGGGTGGTGGCTTTACATCTTTTGTATTAACCGAGATAGAGCTGAAACACATTATTCTTAGTAAAGTATCACAAGAATGGAGAAGCAGGAATCCAGTGTACTCGATTTTATTATGTAGGCAGTAGATGATCTAACACACCCACATAGAAGAACAACTTAATTCTGTTCATGTTGAGGTGAGGGATTGGTGTGCTCCCACTTAAAGGGCATAAGGTAGGGGTATATGATGGGCACCCCTTTTGGGTGTGTAGCACAACTACAAAAGGGGGTCTACCTAACACTTCAAATATTATGACCTAGTTGTTTGTACCCTCGCAATAACCTGAAATAAAAAAATAATAAAATAAAAATGCACAGGAGCCAGGCATGGTGGAACATGCATATAGTCCCAGCTATTTAGAAGGTTGGGGCAGGGGGATTGCTTGCACCTAGGAGTTTTGGGCTGTAGTATGCTGTGCCCATCAGGTGTCTGCACTAAGTTAATATCGATATGGTGACCTCCTAGGAGCAGGGAACTGCCAGATTGCCTAAGGAGGGGTGGACATGGGAGCAGGTCAAAACTCCTGTGCTGATCAGTAGTGGGAGCGTGCCTGTGAATAGCCACTGTAGTCCAGCCTGGGCAAGACTCGATTTCTAAAAAATAAATAAATAAAATTCTCAGGAAAAATTGTGGTTTACCAGACTTTTGCCTTGTGTATTTTTCTGTATTTCTAGAATTTGAGGAAGTTTCTCATACTTGGGAACTAACTGCAGGCATGTCTTCAGAGAGATAAGACATCCAGAAAAGAAATCCAGTTCTCCTACCTTAAAAGTTTATTTAACCACCAGGCAGACAAACTTATATGGCTTATATTTTGAGCCCAAGTTTTATTCTCCAGAGTATTCTCCAAAATTTTAAGAAAGAACTATTAGTATTATTGCCTCAAAGAAAGAAATATAATAGTTTTCATTTAACCTCATTTTTACATACATAAGCTAAATTATCATTTCTTACGTAAGACTTTGTGATCTACCCTACATTTAATATTCAGTTTTTACTGAGGTGGTTTTCCTATTAGTAAATGGTGTTTTAAGAGACCAGCATATGTGACCCATATATTAATACAAAGTATTTGGCATTTGAAATTTAGGATATATGACAAAATAGCTAAAGTTTATTCTCTTTCCTTTTTGAAGTCATATACTTATGCAGAACTATTCTTATTTCAGGGAGAAAAAGTAAACCACCACGACCAGATTCCCCAGCCACTACACCAAATATATCTGTAAAGAAGAAAAACAAAGATGGGAAGGGTAGGTACTACTGTAATACTTGTCAAGTAACATTAAGATAGCTTTGTAACATCTGCGTATTGTGAGTAGAAACCACAATACACAAGAAAAGTAGAAGCTTTCTTGCTCTGACTGCTGTCACATGTTATTAGATATAGTTGCCAATTTCTATAAAGAAACTAGTAATTCCTGTAATCTTCGCACTTTGGAAGCCCAAGATAGGAGGACTGCTTGAGAGCAGGAATTTGAGACCAGTCTGGGCAATTGTGAAACTCCATTTCTACAGAAAAATTAAAAAATGAGTCAGGCAGGGTAGCATGTGTCTGTATTACTCCCAGCTAGGTGGAAGTCTGAGGCAGGATGATGTCTTGAGCCTGGGAGTTTGAGGTTCTATGTGCTGTGATGATGCACCCTAACCCAGATAACAGAGTGAGACCTTGTCTTAAAAACAAAACCAAACAAATAAGTAAGTAAATAAATAATACAAAAAGGAGGGACAGAGAGAGACTGGTAATAAAGTGGCCAAAAAAATTGATTACTTGTCACTTACTTGTTAAAATACTCCATTCCTTTCATTTGATAATGATGAGTTCAGCCAGGTTAGATTTTTCAGTTCATAGATACTTTATTACATTGTCTTGGAGTTCAGATATTTTCGTAACTATTGCTATAACTTATAGATATTTTCATAACTATAACTATTTTCATAAGATTTGAAAAACACTATTATGGCTGATCTGCTGGTTTTATATAGAGAGTAACTATTGAAGGATTTTGTACAACTCTTTAACCTTTCATCTGTGTGATGATTCGTAAAGAGGGAGAAAAAAATTGTCTCAAAGTGCATTCTTCCTAAATTATCAAAATCTGACTAGGTTGTTCAGACATCTTTGTGGGACTAACAAAAAGATCTTTATTAGACTTTAAAAATTATGACCATTATGTCATCATTACTAACTAAATTACATCACCAATACTAATGGAATTATATGATATTTTATCTAACTATAGATGGAACTTTTATGACTTGTAGTTGTTTTTATTGTGGTCTTTTACATGAAATGTTGCTCATTTAAAGAGAAATTGTTTTTGTTTCAGGAAATACAATTTATCTTTGGGAGTTTTTATTGGCACTGCTCCAGGATAAAGCTACTTGTCCTAAGTACATCAAATGGACCCAGCGAGAGAAAGGCATTTTTAAATTGGTAGATTCTAAAGCAGTGTCCAGGCTGTGGGGGAAGCACAAAAACAAACCTGATATGAATTATGAGACCATGGGACGAGCACTCAGGTATGTAGATTTTCATAGTTTACTGTTAAGAATATCATTTTGTAAATAGTAAAAAATCGGTAACTTTTTAAAAATTAAGGGATTTAAGAAATAGTGAATTTTATTTATTGAAGTGCCAAAACCACAATACTTAACAGAAATCACTATGCATTCAAATTGAAATTTTATTCCAATCTTGGAAAATGTTTTTCCTTCCAAAAGAAAAAAAAAATATCTTGGTGGGTGTAGTGGCTCATGCCCATAATCTTAGCATTCTGGGAGGCCTTGAGGGTAGATCCCCTAAGCCCAGGAGTACAAGACCAGCCTGAGGAAGAGCAAGACCCCATCTCTACTAAAAATAGAAAAACTAGCTGAGCATTGTGGCAGGTACCTTTAGTCCCAGCTACTCAGGATTCTGAGGCCAGGGGAGAGTCAAAGAGATTGAGGTTGCTATGGACTGCGATGCCATGGCACTCTATTCAGGGTATAGAATGAGACTGTCTAATTTGAGAGACCAGCATATGTGACCCATATATTAATACAAAGTATTTGACATTTGAAATTTAGGATATATGACAAAATAGCGAAATTTTCTAATTTGAGAGAGTCTCATTCTATACCCTGAATAGAGTTAGAGTGCCATGGCATCCTAGGCCATAGCAACCTCAATCTCTTGATATATATATATATCTTCATGCAAACAACAGATATGTTATAAGGAGATAAGAGGGCTGGGCATAGTGTTATGGGTCTGTAGTCCTAGCACTTTGGGAGGCCAAGGAAGGAGGATCGCTTGAGTCAGGAATTTGACTTTACAGTGAGTCATGACTGGGCCACCACTCTCCAGCCTAGACTATAGAGCAAGACCTTGTTGCTTACCAACTCCCCCCCAAAAAAAAATCAACAAAAGGAGAGGAAGGATCAGAAAATCTGTATCATCAAGAAATATAAATAAGCTGGGCTTGCTGTAGTCCTAGCATTCGGTGTCTGAGGCAGGAAGACTGCTTGAGATTAGGACTTTTCAAGACCAGCCTGAGCAAGAGTGAGCTCTTGTCTTTACTAAAAACATAAAAAATTAGCCAGCATCGTGGCTGATGTCTGTAGTCCCAGCTATATTCAGGAGGCTAAGGCAGGAGGATTGCTTGAACTCAGGAGTTTGAGGTTCAGCTGTGCTAGGCTAATGCTAGCGTACTCTAGCCCAGGCAACAGAGGGAGATTCTGTTTTTAAAAAAGAATTGTAAATAAGCTATCAGGTCCATAGATTTTGAGCTATTAAATTTGGCAAAGAACTAATAGTGGTAATACAGGTACATAATAAGAGGGTATGTTTTTATACATGTTAGGTATATGTTTGTTATGGTGGAATAAATTAATACTTCAAAAATGATGCTAGACAGCATGAAAATTTTGAATAAGCCACCATTTAGTTATTATTATTCAATTCTTTTTTACTTATTTATTTTTTGAGAGTCTTACTTTGTCACCTCTGATTAGCGTGCTGTAGCATCATAGCTCACAGCAACCTCAAACTCCTGGGTTTGAGCAATCCTCTTGCCTCAGCCTCCCAAGTACCTGGGACTAGAGGTGTGTCACTACTCCAGGCTAGTTTTTCTATTTTTAGTAGAGACACAGTCTTCGCTCTTGCTTAAGCTTGTCTCAAACTCATGAGCTCAAGCAGTCCACCCACCCAGGTCTCCTAGAGTGCTAGGATTACAAGTGCCTCTGCCTCCCAAAGTGATAGGATTACAAGCTTGAGCCACTGTGCCCAGCTTATTCAATTCCAAGCTCAAACTCCTGGATTCTCTTGCCTCAACCTCCTAATCAGCTGTTAGTTGGAATTACAGGTGCCTGCCACTACATCCATCTAATTTTATAGTTTTTTGTAAAAACAAGTTCTTACTGTTTTGCCCAGGCTAGTCTCAAACTCTTGTGCTTAAGCAATTCTCTCATCTCGGACTCCCAAAGTACTGGGATTATCAGTGTAAGCTACCACATTTAGCCCCATTTTATTCTTTTTTTTTTTTTGAGACAGAGCCTCAAGCTGTCCCCCTGGGTAGAGTGCCGTGGCATTACAGCTCACAGCAACCTCCAACTCCTGGGCTCAAGCGAGTCTCCTGCCTCTGCCTCCCAAGTAGCTGGGACCACAGG
>CAUYTI010112465.1:0-11476 GCA_963575145.1 Galago senegalensis
CAGCTACTTGGGAGGCAGAGGCAAGAGACTCGCTTGAGCCCAGGAGTTGGAGGTTGCTGTGAGCTGTAATGCCACGGCACTCTACCCAGGGGGACAGCTTGAGGCTCTGTCTCAAAAAAAAAAAAAAAAAAAAAAAAAAAATAAAATTAATATATTTGTCCCAACGTTATCTTTAATGATTATGTCAATGTTTTGCCTATAGTTGATGTTCTGTAAATATTCATGGAATAAAGGAGCCTGAAATAAAAAAACAAAAGACCTCTTTGATATATTCAAATATTTCTAAAAGCACAGCCGGGCCTGGTGGCTCATGCTTGTAATCCTAGCACTGTGGGAGGCCACGGCTGGTGGATTGCTTGAGCTCACAGGTTCAAGACCAGCCTGAGCAAAGGTAAGACCCCGTCTCTACTGAAAAAAAAAAAAAATAGAGAAAATTGAGGCAAGAGGATTGCTTGAGCCTAAGAGTTGGAGGTTGCTGTGAGCTATGATGACGCTATGGCATGCTACCCTGGGTGACAGCTTGAGACTCCATATCAGAAAAATAAAACAAAACAACAAAAAACAAGAAACAAATATTTCCAAAAGCAAATGTTGTTTTACTACATTACAACAGGATATTTTTCCTATTTAATCCAGAAAATTTAGTTTAAAGCTGTTAAGATGGACACAATAGACTATGATGGTTAATAGTTGGGTGGTTTATTTTCCTTCCAAAAGTGTATATTTATGCTTTATATCTTTCGGCAATGCAGAATGTGGGCAAACAATGTAACTTTATGAGCTCTGTCCTCTGGTTTTAGAAAACAATAATTGTTTTACCAATAAAAAGAGTGACAGGAAGTTAAGAAATGAAGGATAGACTGGTCTCAAAAAGAAGAAAATTGCCCTAACGTGAAGATAAGTTTAATTAGGGAAGCTCTGCAGTGCCCATCTCATAAAACTCATTTTATTAAATTTATGTTCCATATTTTTGCCACACTATATTGCTTTCTGCACTTAAAATCCAGGCATGAGGATATGAAATTATTTTCCCACTCAATCACTGGCTTCAGAGGATAGGGTCCTGATTTCACAATGGTCTTTGGTCCTCTTGCCCTTTTGTACCTTATTCAAAAGTTTCAGCAAATTTGATTTCTGTGAAGATACAATTTCCTGTTAGCCTTATGGTTTGACTCTTCTGTTTGCATATTAGAACTCTGCTCAGAAAGAAAGTCTGACACCTGAGCTCAGGAGGCAGAGCCAATATCAAGTGAAGTTTTGTTCCTGACATTTTTTCACAACTGGGCCACTATGGAGGGCTGATAAAGTTCTCTCTATGACCCAGTCTGAGAATTATTGTGTAATTCTATAAAATATTTTTGTCCCCAACATCAAATCATGCTGTTGAAGGAAAAAACCATATGTTTCGGGAGTCTTGGTTATCTCAGGGGGCTGCTGGGACGATGCTATCTAGACAAGTACCCAACTCCCCTCTCCTTCATTTGTAGTGACCAAGCCTGACCAGAAAATTCTACTGCTGAATTTAGTCTTTTTGGAGAAGAAGTGATAAAAACCCATTTACACTTGAGTTATGTTTCAAGGATACATTCACTAGCTAGCTTCCTGGAAGTCCTTTTCCAATGAAAATTGTTAAAAGTCGGAGCCCAAATGCGAACACAGATGTTTGGGATTGGCAAGTACTAGTAAGAGTGGACTATACATGATTTTTAAAAATTTCAGTGATGTAGAGATTACTGGACAACAAAAACCCTGATCTGTATTCTCTATCAAATGCAATGACCTGAATAAAAAAGAAGGTACTCACACTGTATTCTCCTTTGGCCTGATAATGGAATTCTTCCCTTGTTGGAATGGTGGAAGCTCAAAGGTAGCTAACCTCCAGCCTGTGGACTGCATGTGGATTATGTGAGGACATTTTTGCTAATCTGTGATGGTAGATATCACACAAATTATACATAGACCTTTTTCTCTTTTTTTTTTTTTGCTCCTCAAATTTCATTGTGAATTTAATAGTGGCCCAAAGCAAGTATTCTTCTTCCAGCGTGGCACAGAGAAGCCAAAAGGTTGGGCAATCCTGGTCCCAGGCCTTTAGAGGACTCAGGTTTCAGTGGGTCAACAAGGGTGGATGATAACTTCTTTCCTTATCTGGGTGATGATTCAGAGAAGAGGCGTAAAAAGGGATTGTGGGTTGGGTTTGATTCATTTTAGCACTTAATTAGGGGAGAAATTGTGGCCTTGTGTGAACATCCAACACAACCCTCTTACTCTGTCTGGGGCCACTATTGAGGGACAATTTTTTTCTCTATCCCTTTAAGACACAGAGAGAGGAACAAGCAAAGTTTTTAAATAAAGGAGCTTTAAGAAGAAAAGTTTTAGACATAATTGTTTTCCTTATTGCCTATCTTTTCAAAAGTAGTGCATAGATTTTGGCCTATCTTGCTTAGGAAAAATATAAAAATAGACAGTGATCACAATTCATTAATCCCATTTGCTTCATATAAGAAGAGTCACTAGATGGTTGCTGTAGGAGGTTTGAGGCTGTCTAAAGGGTCTATAAAATGGCATGTATTAAAAACTCAAATGCAAAATTCACTATCAAAAAGAGTAGACAAATAATTTTATATTAGTTAAAGTGCAAATGAATACTGAGCACTTATAAAAACCACGTTAAAGGCTAGAACTTGAATAAAGTAGGTTTAATTTAATGTGGATAAAGCATTGGAAAGAAAATTGAGGAAATTCTGAAGATGACTACTGTATATTTATAATTTCTCACATTTAATTAAAAAATTCATGAAAGTTTTCTTCCACATAAGACTTGCATAGGTGCTTGGCACCTGTGGCTCAAGTGGCTAAGGTGCCAGTCACATACACCTAAAGTGGCGGGTTTGAATCCAGCCCAGGCCCACCAAACAACAATGATGGCTGCAACCAAAAAATAGCAGGGTGTTGTGGTGGGTGCCTGTGGTCCCAGCTACCTGGGAGGCTGAGGCAGGAGACTCGCTTGAGCCCAGGAGTTGGAGGTTGCTGTGAGCTGTGATGCCATGGCACTCAACCCAGCGGAATAGCTTGAGCCTCTGTCTCAAAAGAAAAAAAAAAAAAAAGACCTGCACAGGATTACCACCATACTTGGGTTTCTTTGCTATGAGAAGGGCAAGGATGGAAAACTCACGGTCTGTTGGCCAAAGTCTGCTTTAGAGAAGTATTGTTGAACTTTCAAAAATTTGAATAATTTAGAGTAAAGCAGACATATTCCGCCTTGCACTATGGCTTTATACTGTGATGCCTCACAGGTCTCTTGCCCAGTTTGGGCTGAAGAAATTTATTTTTGGTCCCAGATTACATTCCTTCTTTTGGGATTCAGAAATGTTAGAAAAAGCAGTGAAAGACAACTAGGAAACTTGGCACAGTGGTTATTATAGGCATGCCTATAATCCTAGCACTTTGGGAGGCTGAGGTGGGAGGATCTCTTGAGGCCAGGAGTTCAAGACAAGCCAAGTCAAAGGCAATATAATTCTCTGGAAGCAATAAGGGCCCACTTTAATTTGATAATCAGGAATCAAAGTAAGATCTGTCAGCATGAATGTGTTTTCTTCTAGCCACCTTCAACAGTTCAGGGACAGGAAGGAGTAGGTGGAAATTTGGATTTAACTAAAACAAGTACATTTGATGATAGAACAGAAGGGACAGGGAATTGGGACATACATGGCAGTGCTATTGTCCTAACTACTTAGAGGCTGAGGCAGGAGAATCACTTGAGCCAGGAGTTTGAGGTTGAAGTGAGCCATGATGATACCAATGCACTCTAATTCAGGTGACAGAGAAAAACTCTGTCAGCAAGGAAGGAAAGAAAAGAGAAAAAACTCCACAAAAGGTGAGGTGAAATGGACAGAGAGAAAGATTTCTTTAGCTAATTATGCAAGGGTTGAAAGAATTAAAAAGAAAAAAAGATTTCCTTGACAAGTATTTATTTAGTTCCTATTTTACAACAAGAACTATTCAATACATAAGAACAATGAAAACAGATAAAGTCCTTTCTCTTGTGGAGTTTATATTATAGTGGTAGAGTATAGGATAAGCAAATAAATATTGTCAGTGGAGGTAAGAAATATAAAGAAAAATGGGGATATAAGTGAAGATCGGGGAGAAAGAAAAATGCTAATTGTTAAGTGGCCAGGGAGGGACTTGTTGGCAAGGTTCTTTTTGAGCAGAGAATTGAAGAATGGCATTCTAGACAGAGGAAAGGTGAAGTACAAGGGCCCCAAAGCTAGGCATGGTTGGTGAGATAAAAAAGGGAGGCAGGCTGGGGAGGAAGGCACAAGAGGGAAGTGATAAGGCAGAGGGTGGTGGCCAGATATTGCAGAATACAGCCATAGTAAGAACTTAGGGTCCACTTTGAGGGAGATGAGAAGAGGACTTTGAGTAGAGCAGTGATACAATCTTACATGAATTTTCAAAGAAAACACTCTGGTTGTTATGTTGAAACATGGAGGCATGAGTAAAAGCTAGGAGAACAAATGGGAGGTTCTTGCAGTAATTTAGACAAGAAACAGTGATGGCTTGAAGAGGCCAATAATGGTGTCGTGCTGAGAAGTGTACCTTTCCTCTAAAAGTAGAACAAAGACGACTTTGCTGATGGATTAGATGTGGGAGTGTAAGCCAAAAAAGTGGGGTGAAGTTTCATTATACTTTCATGTATGTTTAAAAGGTTTTAAAATGTCCACAAAAAAAGTAAAAATAAGAGAGAGAGAATTAAAGATGACTCAAGATACTGTATTCAAGGCTGGGCATGATGGCTCATGCCTCTAATCCTAGCACTCTAGGAGGCCAACGAGGGAGGATTGCTTGAAACCAGAAGTTCAAGATGAACCTGAGCAAGAGTAAGACCCATTCTTCACAAAAAATAGAAAAATTGGCTGGGCATGGTGGCCCATGCCTATAGTCCCAGCTACTCAGGAGACTGAGGCAGGAGGATCATGTGAGCCCAGGAGTATGAGGTTACAGTGAGGTGTGATGATGCTACTACACTATTGCTCTATAGCCCAGGTAACAGAGCAAGACCTTCGTCGAGACCGGTCGGGCTCCTGTGACCCTGGTCTCGGTTAGCGCAGGAAGGAACCAGGCGAGAAGCGGATTAGAAGTACAAGCTTGTGGAAGGCAGGCTAGCCCTTACTTTCCGGGGTAGCCCCGACTCCGCACCAGCCTTTTATTGAAAGGGAATCATACAGGTGAGGGGAGTAATTAACAATGACTGCGTGCTGAGGGCACGGGCTCCTCCCCCAAGGAACTCCTGTGGAGGAATGGCCGGAGGTCCACACCTCAGCTTCAGATCATCTTGCTCGGATGTTGGCGTCTCCTACACATCAGGCCAATTGTCATCAAGGTTACGAGTTTCAAAAGCAGCAAAGGATTGAATCACCGCTAATTCCAGGAATTCCTTAAAAGCATTGATGTTGAGGCTGGCAACATCATTTACTTTTCAGAAGAAAGATAGCTAAGTTGAGGCCAAATGGTGAAAAGATTTTATGATTTGCAGCATGTTATCAAGTCACTTATGGCATCAAAAACTAAGTTTGTGCCAGAACTTTACAATGAAAACTGGTTTACAGGTTTGGGCATTTTTAGTAGATAAAAGCATTCATTTACGTGAATTAAATATGTGTCTTCAAGGTGAAAACCAACTTATTAATACAAGTTCGAAACCATACCAGTGTTCCAAATGAAACTGAAATTATAGCAAGCTCAAACAATGGCAAACCATTTTATGCATTTTGACACGTTGGTTAAACACAGTCCTATGAACAGTGAATAATATACAGGCTTGCTTTCAATCTGATGCAAGAACTTGAAAGATTTCTGAGAAAATAATATTTTGATGCATTTGCAACTCCATGTTCAGTTGACATAAATAAGTTACCTACCAATTTTCAAATGAAATGTAGAGAGCTGCAATCCAACATTTGATTTAAAGAAAAATTTGATCGTGTCTTTTTACTGGACTTCTATAGGTCCTATCTTCCCAGAGACAAATATCCTTTGCTTCACAATCATGCCTTATTCATGTTATCACTTTTCGGCCCTACCTATATTGGCAAATGACAATTTTTATGAAACACATGAAGATTAAAATTAGAACCAAAATATCTGATGAGCACCTTAAGAACTACTGAGAATTGCAACTACTTCCATCAAACCAGATATTGATGCATTAGTTTTTCAAACACAATGTCAAATATCCCACTAGTTTTATGTTGCCCATTTTTACTTTTATATCAAAATATTTAAAAAATCCAAAGATGTTGTATTAGTTAGATATGTATGTACACCTTCTATATTAGTGATTGCAAACCTGGGGCCTGCTCAATGATTTTAAAAAACTCTCTGAACAGGCCACTGCATAATATCATTAGAATAACTATGTTAGGATAATTATCTTAGGATACTTTTGCTTATCTGTGGTGGAAGATATCATGAAAATTACAGGCGGACCTGTCTTTTTTGTTGTTGTTGTTGCTGTTGTTGTTAGATTTCCTTAGTGTTTGTATATTTAATGTATGGTTCAAGACACCTCTTCTTCCAAAGTGGCCCAGAGATTTGTTACCCCTCTGCTTTAGAAAATAATTAATCACCTTAAAAAATCCTCTTTGCTTTTAGAAAAGGATTTATTTGGTGTAATAACGTTCAAGTGGATGGAAGAAATTCATAGAAATTCACCTCCTTTATATCATAGGTATGACATCTATGTGGGTGTATATGAATTGCCCCCAGAAATACCTTCCCCCACAAAACTATTAAGAAGAATGTCTCATTTTGCTTTCCCTAAGTCAGTCAAGAAGGTTCCAATGACAGCCAAAGGGGTAGTAACAATGGCAAGGAGGGGCTGGCAGGGAAAGGCGATATGGTCCAGCCTTTACCCTCTGCCTCAGCCACTGCCCTTCACCCTGTGCAGATTGTTACAACAGCACAATCTCCCAGTTCCTCCCTCTCTGGACTCCCTCCTGCTCCAGATTCCACCTTGTTTATTCCATTCACTATAAGAAAATGCCTTGTATACCCACTAAGTCATTATTTCCTCTGACATTTAGAGGAATATTATTATTAAATAGGATTCTCCAAAGAACTAGAACCACTAGGCTCTATCTAGATACATAGAAAGAGATTTACTATGAGGAAGTGGCCTAGGCAATTATAGAGATTGAGAAGTCCTTTTGTCTGCAAACTAGAGACTAGGAAAGCTAGTGGCATAGTGGAAATTTGAGTTTCAAGGCCTAAGAACCAGGAGCTCTGATGTCTCAGGGCTGAAGAAGATGAGTGTTCCAGCTCAGAGGGAATTTGCCCTTCCTCTGCCTTTTTGTTCTTGTCAGACCCTCAATGAACTGGATAGTGACTGCCTACACTACCTAATGACATCCCTTAGCCAGTAAAGCTGACTCTCAGAATTAGCCATTACAAATATTATTCCAAATGGTATTTTTACATGAACATTATAATAGATCTACTATCATCATGTATGTTTGTGTGCCCTCACTTTTGCCATAAGGTCTAAAGGGAAAAGAAGAAAAGGAAGAAGAAATTGCTAATGGAAATCCTTACCAAAAGAAAAAATTAAAAAGCAAACAACCTCCCCCTCAAAGATCCTTGTGTATGCTCTTAGGAAAAAACCATAGAGAAGTGCCAAACTCTGGTTCCTTATAGAGTAGGAGGCTATTAGCACAGGTGTAGAAATTGACAAGATGCTTTCTCTGTAACAACCCCTGTCCTATCAAAATCATATTAAGGTATGAGAAGAAAGTAGAAGAGAATATTTGAAATTAAAATTGACACGTATTTTAGTGCTTTATTGAAAATAAAATCACTACACATGATACAACTTTTATGTAAAAAGAGTTGCAAAAAAGTACCTTCGGACTACATCTCGTCCCTAAGTGATGGCTGCCTGTATGAAACTGATCTTTGTGTTGTTAAAATATTCTTTTTTGGAGTTTATTTATTTTTTTAATTTATACATATGCATATGATTATTAGGTTTTCACAGAATTAAAAAGGCTTAAAATTTACCAACAATAACAATGTTTAAGATAAGGACTATAAACAAAAACCTCATAAAGAATGAATGAAGACAAATGCATTCAGAAAAGAAATCAGACGATTGCTGCAATGAAGTATTAAGCAATAATCATAATAGTAAGGCAAAGAAAGTAACATTTGCATTGACAAATAAGAGTATGACTATTATAGAATGCTTTGACTCTGAGGTTCAGTATAGAGTCATCAATTGACTCCTTATGATTTTTTTCCAAAGTCTCAAAAAATAGACAACTAATATTTATAAACAAAAATAAAAGACAATTTCAAAAAACAGATTATGCCAAATCTTATAGATAATAGATAAAGAAGAAATAATTCAAAATCATTCTGCTTAATCTGGATACACCTGATATTAAAATTGGAAAAAATATTATTATAAAGGGGAAAGTACAAACATAATTCACTTTTAAATGAGGATGCAGTATCCTGTATCCTAAACAATGTATTAACAAGTTGAAGTAAAAAATTAATGTTTAAGTGATGTATTTTAGTCAAAATCAAATCCAATTTATGTGAGAATTAGTCACTATTTTCTTTTTTTTCTTGTCCTTACCTTCACCCCCTTCCTCCTTCTCTGTCTGCTCACCCCTTCCCCCATGCCCCATCATGTCATTAATTGCCATACATAGGATTCATACTTCTCCATTCCTGTGATGCTTCACTAAGGATAATGTGTTCCACCTCCATCCAGGTTAATACAAATGCTGCAAAATCTCCATTTTTTAATGGCTGAATAATATTCCATGGTATACACATACCACAGCTTGCCAATCCATTCCTGGGTTGAGGGGCATTTAGGCTGTTTCCACATTTTAGCGATTGTAAATTGGGCTGCAATAAACAGCCTAGTACAAGTATCTTTATAATAATAGGTTTTGTTCTTTTTTTTCCTTCTGGACAGATGCCCAGTAATGGGATTGCAGGATCGAATGGGAGATCTAGCTTGAGTTCTTTGAGGTTTCTACATACTTCCTTCCAAAAAAGGTTGTATTAGTTTGCAGTCCCACCAGCAGTGTAAAAATGTTCCTTTCTCTCCACATCCGTGTTAAAACATTCTTAAATTGTTGTTTTCAAATATGAGCATCTGAGATCTTTGATCTCAGTGAGCTGAGAACTGATAGTTTTGAACAAGTGGTCATGAACAGTTCACACAGGGTCTTAGCATTTTTTTTTTTTTTTTTGCCAAAAAGGGATAACACAAATCAGCATACTCCTCGATAAATCCACTGGACAGAAGAAAGTAAATTTTTCTTTTAGGCTTCATAGTATGAACGAGGTAAACAAAAGGCCTATTCAACCAAAATAAATACTGCTAATAAATATATGTTCTAAGAAAATATTTCTAAAAAATATTAATTTATATCTGTGAAAGTGTGCATACAATAGTTTTCATTGTAGATCCATTATGTCTGTTGGGAATTCTACCACTCGCATGCAAAAGTATACAAGGATGGTAATTCCTGGGTTGTTCTAGCATACTTTCAAGTTATCAGTTAGGTGGGTTTTTTTCCTTTAATAAAAAAATAAAGTCTTGTGGAAAAATTTCCTCTAACAGAAATCCTTTTGATATTTTTTCATTTCAGGTTGTATACTATGGCATCTTTAACTTTTAATGGAATTGCTCTTAACATTTACAAAAAGATTTTAATGTCTTAATTTTATTAAGAAAATAACTCATGTGGAAGGTATGAACATTCCCTCTAAAACACCCCCAAATCTATTAAACTAATAGTCCTTCCAGAGTTTTTTCTTATTTTTTTTTTTGCCTATTTTCCCCTACCTCCCTTACAGAAAAGTAATAAAAAAATACTTGCCAAGGTAATTTATGATAAATAAATATTCCTTCCAACTATTTTTGTTTCATATTTTTTTATTATTAATAACTGTATAAACTTATACTGCAGCAAAGGCTTTAATGTTTTTTCCTGAAACATTTACCTCTGTTTGCATCATCTTAGATGAGAGCCAAATGTCTTATTCTTAAGGTTTTTTTTATATACATCAATACCATTGGTTAACTTCTCCACATTAGAATCCAACACCCTAAACTACTTAAAACTAAACACTTTATTATAGACTCAGTAGACCCCAGGATTTTAGGGATTAGTCCATGCTGAACTGCTGAAAGATCCTTTTATTAATGTCAAACTAAGTCTGGTCACATAGCCTGCGATAGTCATGTGGACACTATTCTAACAGCCACATTATTCAAGGCCCTTCTAGCACTTTGACACACCTTTCGTTTGGCAAATGACAGCTTTCTGACAATTTCAATTTCTCTGCATGATGTCTGACATTACCACATCACCATTTGTCAAATGAAACAAATAAGATGTAATAATGAAATAAAATTGCTCTAAGTCATCAAATCCTTTCCTGATCTTCTTATTCTTTTGAAAAAACACAATACAATTCTTCAATTAAACTTTCGCTTTCATTCTCATGGGGCTATTTAGAAAGGTCGATCTTTTTCTGTAAGTGTAGGCTAAATCTAAATCACAGGATACTGATTACTGCTGGGAGGCAGTGTGGTGTCATGGAGAATACAGGGAACCTTACCAGTGGAGGAATCCAGCCTGAAAGCTTTGGCATTTCTCTATATCCTTCTAAATGGAATGTAAATGAGGAATGTGATACGGGATTTTTAACACTGGATTTCCAGGCTCTCGGTCTTGATGATTGGATCAACAGACCATAGAAGGAACAGTGAGGTTTTATTTACAGCTCAAAGAACCAAACCTCCCTGCAGGGCAGGATACAAGTGTTACAGCTCGTATGAAAACAACTCTTACAAAGAGCCAAGCCTCTTTGTAGAGCAGAATAGATGTGTTATAGCTCTTACAAAGGACCAAGCCTCTTTGTAAGACAGGATCAGCACTAGAAGTGCCACAGCTTTCGCTTCTTCTTCTGGACGGTCTGCAATGATCTGTGATTATCTGCCCCCAGGCTCTCTGCTCAGGGCCTTATATAGGTGTAATAGCCTAGCTGTGATTGGTCCATAAAATGGACCAATCAGGAACAGGATTGAAAATGGACCAATCAGGGATGGGCAATAGTTTTCCTTTGATTGACAGGTAACTGCCGCTCTACTGGAGCCTCTGGGGGAAGAAAGCTCCCTCTTTTGCCCCAACCGGCTGGTTTTTTTGCCGGCTGCTGCCACTAAGACAAAAGTGGCAGGTTCCCCAGGCCCTGCTCGGCTGAGCTGGCTGGGGTGCCACTTTTCCGGTATCACAACAGCCCTGGTTAATGAGAAAAAGTCCTCAGTTTAAAAATGCTGGAGCAGTTTGAGAGGGCTGGCTCTCCACTCTGACAAATCACAGGTCTCATGACAGCTCTGGGGAGGAGTGAAGCAACAGCAGCCAAGCTCTGCCAGATCTGAGGCTTCTGT
>CAUYTI010112466.1:0-47756 GCA_963575145.1 Galago senegalensis
ATGTACCCTTGTAAGATGCACCGTAGGTGTGGTCCCACCAATCACCCTCCCTCCACCCAACCTCCCCCCTCCATGGTAATACGTGTGTGTACATATGTATATACATCTAAAATACATGCAATTAATTATTAATTTAAAGGAAAAACATATACCCCAGTCACACAGAGTTGATTAGTCTATTTTATTTAAGTTTGACCTAAGTCTTATTTAGCCTCTTCATTGTCAAATGAGGCTAGCAAGCACTCAGCAAATGCTCAACAATAGTAATAAGGAGGAAAAACACTTTTTATGAGCCTATTTACCCTGTATCGAAGCCCTGGAATTTATCTTGGAATGTTGTCTTTGACTGAGCTGCCTTTGCAGTTATAAAATTTTCTACAAGAAAATGACAGTGAGGCCGTGAGAAGCACTGAGACATTTTCCATACAACCATTCCTGCATTTCGTTATGATTAATAAATTCACGGACTTCCTTGTAAATCTCTTTTCCTTAATATGAGTAAAACCTATATTTATGTACATGACTCACCAAGGGCACACAGTGATGCCAGCCTTAAACAAATCTTCTTGGACACAGCAGAAGACACTCAGACCTCGCCTTTGCTCTGTATGCAAACTGCATATTGAATAATGGCCCAATCAGGGAGCTGATTATATCTCTACTAGGAAGTACATACTTACTCCTTGAACTTGGGCATTGCTGTTTGTGTGCTACTAAGCCACGAGACGCCTAAAGAAATGAACATGTGGTGCATTCTGTACTAACTTAGTTAATTTTACGAAATTTGTGTTCAGCTATTATGCAAAAAGATGTCTCCGCACAGATAGCAATTAGTTTACCAGGCTATTATAGGCATTCTAAAAAAAAAATTAAGAGCCCAGAAAGTGTTTTGCTGCAATTGTAGATGTAACCGTTCAGTGTAAACATACCTGCACCGATGGGGCATTTGCATAAAATGATGAACAACTGAAGAAAAATGAATTAACTCTAAGTTTAATTTCACATATTTATTTAATGTCTGCTCATATTAAATGTTTGTCCATTAAAAAATTGAAGAAAAATTTTCTTATGATGTGTTCCTATGTAAAAATGTATAAAACCAATATTGAAGTTTTGAATATTAATTTTAAAATGTTCTTCAGTGGGATTTTACATTTTTTGGTATTAAAAACATATATATTGGGTACACTCTATGGACAGCTCCTATTTTTTTCAGGACTATTAAAAACTGACTGCACTGGAAAATTTTGACTGTTCTTTTATTTATTTATTTATTTGCAGTTTTTGGCTGGGGCTGGGTTTGAACCCACCACCTCCAGTATATGGGGCCGGTGCCCTATTCCTTGAGCCACAGACGCCGCCCTTGAGTATTCTTTTGACAAATGGATAAAAATATATCAGTAGAAGTAAATCATTCCTTTTCTGACCTCTGTCAATGTTACTGTCTTTCTTCATCACATTATCTACATTTTGTCAATAGCTTCCCCTAGATAAACTTTTCTTTTTTAGAAAGGGCAGTATTTATTAAATGGTTTTCCTAAGGTTGTCTGTTGTTTTGTTGGCAATAGATAGCTATTTGTAATCCCAGAGCTTAGCAGTAACATTAATTCTAAACTAAAGGTTCAAACCTAAATTTTTCCAGAATCCCCTGCAGGAAAATGAACTTTGCAGTCAACAGAAAGAAAATAATAATGCGGTTCCATGACTTTTTAATTTTATTATTGAAACATGTGAAGGTACTATGTGGCTGATACAGGGAAATGTGCTGGGTTTTCATATGTCTTTATAACCCAAACTGTAATTGTTATCGTAAAGGCAAAGCCCTTAATTTTTATACACACAATCCAAAAATATATGCAAGAGAACCTCTATAAGTTGACCACCCAAGGAACTGGAACAAATTAGTTAATATGCAAGGTGGTCAGCGTAAGGAACCAGCCCGCTGCACTGATATGTACATGTGGTGCGTGTCCCGTCCATGAAAATTAGGGCAGGTTAAGGAGGTGGGCAGTGTAGGGAGGTGGCCAACCCTGGAGGTTCTACTGTATTTCAGAGTTGATTAAATTATTTCTCATGGTGTTTATCATCAACAGATTCAAATCCAGCATCCCTCTGATATAAGTGGGATTTGAAAAAACATACAGAAGACACAAATATCACCAACTGATAGTCATTATTATCATCTGACACAATAGGATTACCTTTGTTGTCTCCAACAACAACCCAATATTACAGCTCACGTTCTTACTCTATGTACCATATATAAACATCTCCCTGAAGAAAATGTGGTTATTTTCCTGGAAAATTTAGCCTCGTTTATTCCTGTCAGCCATAATAGTAGGGGAAATATTCAATAGCAGCCTTGCACTTAGGTTACATATCACATTGGGACACAAGAGAAGTTCCAAAGGTCCCAGAGAATTAGATAATTCTAAAATAATTAATTTTTGGAGCTGAATTCTTTATTTCCTAATATTTATCTTCCTGACTGTGCCCACATCACTTTGGTTTTGTGTCTCCATTTCTAATTCTGTGTTTGTTATCATTCCTTTCCTACTTCGCAGAATAAATGCAAACATTTACTCTCTCAGCACCTGACAGCCCAGAGGTATAAAACCTCCAGAACGAGTAGAAATGACAGGTGCATTTATTTAAAAAGTAGCCGACTCTAAACACTTCTCAAAAATTATATTTGAATGAAGTGCCTGTAATTATCTATTTTCAATATACGATGCCAGAGAGTTAAATTGATTTTTTGATTACTAGATGATTCAAATTAATTCTCATGATGCAGACATATAATATTGAGTTGTATAATTTTCAAGGAGTTCTTAGAAACTGAATTTTACTGATATAATAAAATTTCTTCTTCCAAGCTAGTTATATCAGTAAAAAGGAAAGAGCCAAAAATGAATAAATGTTGCCTCCTTCCAGCCATAGAAGCAACACTTATCTAGGAGCAAGGAAACTCTTTTGAAAAGAGTCATAGTAATCCCATTCAGAGATATGTAGCTAATTAAATATTATTTACAACATATTTATAAAATTTTTGATGTACCTTTGTATTATTTTGGTTATATTTCTACTGCTGATAAACTGGGTAATAATTTAGGCCTTAAGGTTTAACACAGAATACTTTTTAAAGTACAAACATGTGCATGAGCCTCTGTGACAAATGCTGCTGACTGGGTGGCTTCTATACACAGACAGTTATTTCTCATAGTTCTGGAGGCCAGAAAGTCCAGGACAGTGGTGCTGACAGGTTTGGTGTTTGGTTAGTCACTATTTCCTGATTCACAGGTAACACTTCTCACTGGTCCTCACCTGGTGGAAGGGGCTGGGCTCTCTAAGGGCACTAATCCCATTCACTTGACGAGCACCCCTCTGCCCCATATCTTCACATCACTGTAACCTTCAGGGTTAGGTTCCAGCCTGTGAATTTGGGGCAGGGGGCACATTCAGATCCTAGAAATATGTATTTAGAATTTTCACAGATATAGTAACAACTATGAAAGAATGTATAATAAAAGACTCCGTATTTCGATATGCTATCTTTATATATTTTATCAGGAAAACCTAATTACAATGAATTAAGGTAAAGCTTGTTCGTGAATTTAGTTTATACCAGATGGTAGTGGGTATCAACTCCCCAGGGTGTCCAGACATCACTGGGTTCTTTGAAAAATGGTGCAAAGGATTACATTACAATTTTTATTAAAATATGCATTATTAAAATAATAAGCTATGGAAAGGCAAATTGAATCCTTTACAATCTTTTAAAATTAACATATGGATTTTAAGGGAAAAAAGGACAGAATGACATTGTTTTCAGCAAAGATAAATTATATATAGTCACATGGAGAGAGTAGGGTATAGGTAGGGTGAGGTAAATATGTTTTCTTTGGCCAAGTAAGCAATGTAAACAGTAAACAGTTTTTTGTTTGTTTGTTTGTTTGTTTGTTTGTTTGCAGTGTTTGGCTGGGGCTGAGTTTGAACCTGCCACCTCCGGCACATGGGGCCAGCGCCCTAATCCTTGAGCCACAGGCACCACCTTGGTAATCAAACTTTTTAAGATACCCTTTTTACTCCTGTTTACCATGTATTTTAAAATTGTTTTTTTAAAACTTAAAAAGGGAAATGTGATATTATGAAATGTGCTATAAAATAAATACCCAGAGAAACCATGAAAAACTGTAAGAAATAGATTATCTAATGTACTTACTTTAAGAAACTAAATTTATCTTAATTGCTTTTAGACAAATGTAATGCATTCATAAGATTAGTTCATATGCAGAATTACATTCTGACTCTGGAATTCAGTGTCAACACGTTCGTTATGTTAAAATCAGGGTTTAAATCCAATTGCACGTATTTAACTGGCTGAACACTGAGATTTGCAGCTTTATTGAAATGCTCCACCTGCTGTCATATCCAAAATTAGTATTTCTGTACTACTCATAAATTGGTTTCTGTGGACTGTCAACCACACCCCTGGGACTCACTGGAAAGCAGAGATTCTGTGCATGTCATGTAATCACTTATTTTAATGGGGTCCGCAGACATTTACTTCTAATTGGTCACACGGAGAACATGAAAATCAAACTGAAAGGTTACCGGTCCCTAAAGGAAGGACAAAATATTTTCTTGGGGTCTATCATAATTTGTCTCATTAAGGTCAACAACAAGTTGCGGCATTTGGTACTTTTACAATGATTACTAATTTGAAGCCAAACAATATAGAACTGTTGGCGTATTCTATGATCACATTTAAAAAACAACCACTTTAGTTCTCTCATTGCAATTTTTTTTTCTCAAATTAGACTGCTGTGTGATAAAACATAAACACTCATAGCTTCTCATTTAACACTATTACTTGATAATGTTTGTGAAATCAAGCTAAGATCAGGATTACCTAAATATTCCTTTAGATTTTAAATAATTTCATATCTCAATATAAATTGCAATTATAATAAGCACTGAAACTTATAATGACTTTTTTATATTTAGCAGAAAATGTACTTAACAAGTTTTAAACAGTTTTTATCGACCAGTGTGATGTAAACGCTCGTAATTCTATATGAAATCAGCACATTATACCCCATACATGCATTAAGGTATACATGATCTATGCGTTTATGGTTTAATACTTAATAAATAAATAAAATTCATGCTTGCTGTTTGCAGACGAATCTTCCAACACTTTCCAATTTTCTAACTAAAGAATCTAATGTAAGATGTAGACATCTTTTTTGAAACAAAGTCTCACTCGGTGGCCCAGGCTAGAATGCCAGGGTGTTAGACTAGCTCACAGCAACCTCAGACTCCTGGGTTCAAGTGATGCTCCTGCCTCAGTCTAGGGTAACTGGGACTCTAAAGACTCCTTCCATGATGCCCAGCTAATTTCTCTATTTTAGTAGAGGGTCTTGCTCTTGCTCAGGCTGGTCTGAAACTCCTGAGCGTATGTATGTAGAAGATTTGCATAAAAATTAAAAATAGTTCCTGGTGAGACCTTTAAAAGTATATTTCATTTTACAGAGAAAATGTGTAGATCTTACAAAGTGGCACAAACCATTAATTATTCAATGAATGAAAAGATACAACAAGAGAAATAGCAGGTAGTCACATAAATGCATCATTTTAGAAAACAAATTGCAAGCCACAAGATGGAGCTGGAATTACATTTCTATAAAAAGTTAATGAAAATTGACTCAAGTCATGTTTTCAAAATGCATATACTTTATGTAGTACATATGATTTTTAGAATGCATACAAAATTGTATTTTATAAGTCCTGACACATTTTTTGGCAATAGATATTGTCATTATTTTAAACGTGATTGTACAATACGCATGCAAGACCTATTGTCAAAAGCGAAAATCACAACAAATTTAGTTTAAGGATCTGGTTGGCTTTCATTTGTGATTCTGGAATCAGAGACCAGCTCATTCTAGAAAAATTACTTGAGTATCTGTCTGGACAGTGCAGATTGGCTTTGTAAGGCAGAAACAGTTAAGGAAAGCAGGAATAGAGAACAAAAAGGGGATTGGTTATTCTTTGGGTTTTTTTTTTTTTTTTTCAGTTTTGGCAAGGGCTGGGTTTGAACCTGCCACCTCTGTCTGGTATATGGGGCCAGCGCCCTACTCCTTGGATTGGCTATTCTTAAACAGAAATTCATTATTATGCAGACCTGACTTGGATTGACTAAAATTTCTTGGGGTTTTATTTTTTGGGGGGTGGGGTGGGGGATATTTTTAAAAATCCTGGCCCACTATTAGGTTCAATTTGATTTCTTTGCACTTAGCATAAATGACTCCATTCTGGGGTGGCCTGACCTTCTGGGACCCAGCATGGGAGGCTGCTCCATACCAATGACATCTCACAAACTTCAGCACAGTGGACTCCATCCATACAGTTATGTAAACTTTTCCTAGAAATATTTCTACTTTGTAATAAAACAGAAAATATAAAGAGGCAGGATGAATGTAACTTGAAGAGTGACTACTAACATGTTTCCTTTAGTAAGTATTAGTTATCAAATACAGAATAATATGATGTAGAGAAAAAAGTTTCCTGATCTTGAATACACGCTAACTTTCTGCTTGAGAGACCTACACAGTCATGAGAATGCATGAGTTGGGCAGAAAACTGACCTCCAAGAGAGAATGTGTGTGTGAGGTGTGGCAATAAAGATTCTCTGGATTCCAAAGGTCTCTGGATGCTGGAGGCAAAGACCTTGCTGAAGGTCAGTAGTTTTGCAAAAGTGAAGTGGAGAAATTCTATCCAGTCTTCTGTATCAGTGCTGGAGTCCCATAAACAGCTTTCATCTACTTTTTTTCAGTTTTATGATAATAAATACAGACAGACCCGAGGTTTCCTTGGGAAGACGCTTCCCTGAATTCCTCAGTACCCTGGCACTGACTCCATCTCAAGCCTCTTCCTCCCTCACACAAACCCCTTCAGTATCCATCATGGAGCGAGGATTTGAGTCATGACTCAGACGTGATCAGTCAGAGAACACGTGCCTGTGTGTACAGTATCATATGAGAAAACAGTGTTTAGTGATGACTACTTACATTCCTCTCTTCGGTAATTTTTTGAGCTAAGACAAAACTCACTTTCTTCAGATTCCATTTGGGAAAATTCTCCCCAGACTCTTGGCCCGACCTCCGTCTTTGGGAAAGTGTGTAGCAGTCGTCTGAACCAGAGCAAAATCTCAAGAATGCTGCTCACAGCAGCACGATAGTTTTAAGCTATGGTCGGCAGTTTATTACACGCCTTGTTTAATATTTTATTTCTAGGCTTTTAACCACACACTGAATAGAAGTAGCAAAGGATTTTACCCCCAAACTAGTTAGAACTAATCAACAAATTCAGCGAGGGTTTGGGATACATTCAACAGGTAAAAATCAATTGCATTTCTATACAAAACTGTTTTCATTTCAACTTATTCAATTGAGCACAGATCACGTCTTCTGCTCCAAAAAGATTATGGGCTAACAAGAGCAACTCTGTTGAAGGGTTATTCCTTATTGAGAGTCTGTCACCCCTGATATACGCAAGAAAATCTATCATAATATGGAAATTTAAAAAAACCTCCAATTTGGTCTAAAGGTGGAATGTAGACTCAAGTTTTTGTTTTTTTCTTTTTTCATTCTGTATACTACCTATTTAGAAAATCTCATAAAAATTCTTAAAGCGGTATAATTTGACTTGGGTTCGGGGCCATTCTGGACTACTGAGAAAGTTCTAAGAGTTTCACGGTTCCTATTTTTGTGATATATTATCTCAGTTCCATGCTGTTTCCTGCCTTCACTAACTCATTTAAGTCTGTCCAATTATGAGGAAATTACATTAGAAAATAAAAGCTAGAAAACATATATATTTTTTGTAATTAAGAAAAATTCACATAGTGAAATGCTTAGCTCCTTAGGAAGAATCCCTGATAGAGACAGCTCTGGAAACAGTCAAGGGTGAGTGAGTTTGGTGCCTGTTGCATTGAATGGTGTCTTTAGAGAACCAGGTCTGCAGGGACTGGGAGATGGAACTTGGAGCTGAGGTAAGTTGACCAGACGTCCTGCTTTTGGCAGGACAGTCCCAATTTTTAACAATTTGTCCCAGGTCCTGCAGCGTTTTAAAAAGTCCCGATTTTTGGAAAGAATGCATGACAAGCTAGGGAACAGCAGGACAACAGGAAGGGAATATATGGTTTTCCACTGCTGAAAAGGTTAATGTAACTCCATTTGGGAATGAAAAGGCTAATGTAAACTCCCTACCCCCCTCCTGGGCAAGGTTGGCCAGGTGGACCAGTGCCCTACTCCTTTGAGCCACAGGTGCTGCCCCATACATAATTTTTTTATACTGTATTATATTTGTAAATTGTACTTATGTTGAAATTAAAAATATATATATTATAATAGTATTTTTGTGTTCTATGAAAATTTTTGTTGCTCCACATAGACCACATTTTTAACTAAGAACACCACTCCCCCCATCAATTTTTTCCCCCTTTACCAATGTTAAAATCTGGTCACCTTAAGCTGAGGTGCAGTTGTGGTCTACTGAGGAAGAGATGAAAGATCAGCTTCACAGCAGTCAATTTCCTTTCAACCACAACATAGTTTTTTTCCAGGTGTGCAGTTTTGCCGAGAGACTGAAGATCTGGTAGGATGTTGTCCCCGACCCCTCCTGGAGCTGTGGGCCACAGGCAGGAGGTGGGGGGGGGAGTGAAGCTCCATCTGGGTTCCCAGCCTCACTGTGCTTCCGTCACCATGGCGCTGCCTGAACCCCACCAGCTTAGGGGGGATAGCAGGTTTTCAGGGAGCACAGACCCTCCGTCAACTGTGCAGAGTTCTAGGTTGTACACTCCTGATGGGAATCTAGTGCCTGAAGATGTGCCGTGAAGCTGAGGCTGGGGCTGGCTAGTTTTAGGACAAGCTCAAGGCTCCCACTGATTCTGATCCTGCACAGACCAGGGTTACTAAGTAATTCACGTTGCTTTCATGTTCCCCAGGCCATTTTTAACTTACCTAAGCTCCCATTTCATGTCGATAAAACTGACAAAGAAAACTTTACCACAATTTAGAAACAACTAGCTTGTTAGATGAATTATAAAAGTCAGCAAGTCTGGAATTCAGTTGGTCTCTGCCTGAGGCCAGCCCTCTGCCTGTTCAGTGGCAGTTAGTTAATTAATTTCATTGCAGAATGAGTGTGGTGATGAAGCTTCATAGACGTGTGAGCACAGGGACTGGAGACAGACTTCAGAGAGAGGCTCCCGCGTGGTTCTGGGAGCATCATGCATTTCTGAACCTCAAAGATAAATATATGACATACATACTCATAGCACAGGGTGTTTGCTTCTCTAAACACTCCCATATATTTGCACTTTCTCCTGAGCCCTTGACGGCCACCAGGCCACTGTGCAGGTACCACATGGAGCTCAGCTCAAGGCCCCACTCCATAATGTGTTTTCCCTCTGCCCCGAAGGTGCAGCCAGCAGAGTTTCAGCGTTAAATTTACTATTTACAAACTAGTTTAATAGCATCATAAAAACATTCACAAAATATCGTTAAAGGTCAGCAATGAACTGGCTAAATCTTCTTGCCTTTTAAATATATGGGTGGCCGGCGTATCTCCCCCAGAGCTGTGAGTTTGAGAATTAGCTGCTGACCATGCAGCGCGGTTAATTTTCATAGCTGCTTAAATATGATGCGTCAGCAGCATCATAAACCACATCTCTGCATAATAAACCGTTCTGGGATGCAAATCAACTGGCGGTGGTACTGTGTAAAGGGAAGCACGAAAACTGAGCCGGCTCCGAAAAACCAGGGCACACAAACATCACAAAGATAGCTAGACCATTTCTGAGATGAATTTTAAGCAAAATAGTGATAGCCACCTGTATTAGAAAATCTAAAACAAATACAAGACAATCGGGTAAGACTCAGATTACAGAAGTCTGGCTCTCGCCCACGGCTGTCTCCTAGGTAACCAGAGCAGGGAAATGTGGATTGCTCAAAACAATCAAAACTGCAAGTGCCTTACCATTAAAAATGTTTTCCTACTTATATCTTTCACTGATCCTCAAGAACAGAATTCATTTTTAATAAAATCCTGGGACGGTTTCAAATAAAGAAAAGTGAGTTCGTACTAATACCATTAAGTTATTCCAGTCCCTGCGTTCACTGCCTGCTGGTGCTTGTGGGCTAGATAATCTGATGAGTTTGCCTTAACATGCATTTGTGGTCTGGTTCAGTTGAATTAAATTGGAAAGATAATGTCACAAAGGTAAAGCTGTTGCTAACTCCTATTCCAGACTTTTATAATATTCAGTCTTCTCAGAAAATGTAATATTGAATTAAGTAATGACTGGGATGCCGGGTGTAGTGCAGAAATAACTGCAGCTTTTAACATTCTTATTTAATTAAATTAATTAATTGATTATTTTTCTTTTAGCAATTTTATTAAAGATCTGGCTTTTGTTGGATTTTTTAATTTTTTTATGAAGCTAAAAATTATATAATTGAACAGAGAAATACATTTCTACAATAAATGTTGAGAGTTCAATATCTCACTCTCAATATTGGATAGATAAGTGAGAAAATAAAGGTCTAAAGTGATAGAATAAACCAGCCTGACCTTACAGACATATGCAGACCACTGCCCCAAACAGCAGCAGCAAACACATTGTTCTCAGTGCCCGTGGGACATTTTCCAGGATAGACTCTATGGCAGGCCATGAATTAAGTCCTAATAGATTTTTATTTTATTTATTTATTTATTTATTTATTTGAGACAGAGTCTCACTATGTTGCCCTGGGTAGAGTGCTGTGGCGTCACAGCTCACAGCAACCTTAAACTCTTGGGCTTACGCGATTTTCTTGCCTCAGCCTCCCAAGTACCTGGGACTACAGGTGCCTGCCACAACACCTGGCTACTTTGTTGTATTTGGTTGTTATTGTTGGGCAGACATTCTGCGGGTAGGAGAAGTGAATGAGTCAGAGTGAGCAGGTCTTTGAGAGAATGTACGTGTACATACACTCCCGACTGCCTTCTCCTGCAGCTTCTTATAGACCTGATCCCCTGGCTCCTACACCACAGGTGTAGAGACTGCTAATCCCTGATGCTCTCATCTCACAAGCTCTCGTGTTCTCATGTTGAGAGCCCAAACCCTTCTCCACGCCCTCATCACCAAGGTGTTTCTTACGATTACTGAATGTACTGAACTTAGCTCTTGCTACAGAATTCATGCAAAAATACAGTGAAAAAAACAAGGAAAGTAAAATGAAAGATTAGAAAATGTGTATTAACCTAAGGCAGTGATGGAGAAATAATGTAAGAGTAGATTTACTACTTATGGATCACGAGTAGTAAGATGAAGCCACAAGTCTTCCGTAATCACTGCCTTCAATGAAAGTGGAATACACACCCCAAACAAAAGGTAGGAATTTGAAGAAACAAACAAACAAAAATACATATATTTTCTACAAAAGACAAATTTTATATTCAAAGTCTTCAATGTGTCAACAGTAAAAGGATTGATAAAGATTTTATAGCAGGCAACATCCAGAAAAATAGCTGGAGTCATGATTCTAATGCCAGAAAAAAGTAGAATTTAGGAAAAAACATTGTTCTCCATACTAAGAAGGAAATTTTTAAATGATGAAGGTATCCATCCATCAGGAATGTACAACAATGATTAACACACATGCCCTTCACAACAGAAGTCCAAAATTCAGGAAGCTAAAACTGACAGGTGCGTTTGGGGAGATAAACAATCTCCTGGTATCATTGGAGAACTCAGTAATCCTTTTTATTTTGGCAGTTTCGCTGGGGCTGGGATTGAACCTGCCACCCCTGGTATATGGGGCCGGCACCCTACCTCTTTGAGCCACAGGCACCACCCTCAGCAATCCATTTTTAAAAATAGATAAAATTACTAGGTAGAAAAAAAATAGAAGATTTGAAAATAATAGGCTATGATTTGGATATTTTTTCTCTAAGCTCATGTTGAAATGTGATCCCTACTGTTGGAGGTATTTCTGTCATGGAGGTAGACACATCAGGAATAGACCAAGACCCACCATGGGTGGAGGGGCTGAGTGCGTCTCTCTCTATTTGCTGCCTTGAAGGCTGGTTGATGGAGAGTCTGGAGCAGCCTTGCTCTCTCACGCTTCCTCTCCTGCTGTGCATTCTCTGCACACACCAGCTCCCTTTCACCATGAGTGGAAGAAGCCAGGAGCTCTCACCAGATGCACATGACACAGCCACATTTCTTGTATAGCCTGCAGAACCATAAGCCAAATAAACCTCTTGTCTTTATAGCTATCTTGCCTCAGGTATTTCTTTACAGCAATACAAATGAACTACATGGAATGAAACTTAACTTATTACGTGATATCAGTCAGTAAAGAAGAAGCATTCTCTTAAGGGCAAGGCACATCCTCCATAGACCACAGATGTGCCCACCCTACCATTGTACCTGGTGTTACTTTTATGAATGGATTTGGTGTAATCCTATAACTAATAGCTTGGTTAACACAGCGGTGGTGTCCATGTGTTACTTTCGGTGCATCTTACAGAGCAAATTAGGGTGAAGATGAGCAAGGTATGCCAAAACCTTCTAAAAACAGTTGGATTTATTTGATATTATGAGATAACCAATTACCTGCTGTTCAAACTTTGATATCCTACAATAAGTATGACATGGAGCAAAATTCGTGAGGGTTTCAGAAATTATGTTCCAAGAAAGCTAGCATATCTCAGTTCAGAAGTGTAATTCTATTCCATGACACCAAATTAGAATACTAACAGGAAGCACAGAAAAATAAAATTTAAAAACATGTAGTCCAAAAAGGCCATCTGAGGACACGGTGGTTAACAGCTGTGGGAGCAGAGGCCAAGCCTGCATAACTAACAAAGTTGAAAAAACTTATTAACATATTAAAATTCAATTTAATTATTTTACAGAATTCAGAAATTATAATTTCAGAATCATAACACATGTGGATTTTATCTTGTAGGAATTTTTTACTTGGACTTTGTAATTTTTTATGCTTCTGAAATAATGTTTTTCAGCAGTTGTTGGTATTTTAGAGAGCCAGTGATTAGTATTTCTGTCTCTATTGATAAATTTTCAGAACCAGCACAAACTGAGCAATCACAGGCGTCTCACACGGGAACCTCCATGGGCCTGGAAAGCAGAGCCCAGGATGTCTCCCCTACTGGCAAATCCAGAAAGAGGTGCCCAGAGGGACGGGGGCATAGTCGCTGGCTTCTTCTAAGCTCATTCACGTGGCAAATTGCTGCTTCTTCTGTGGTAAAGAGTGAGTATCAGGAGCTGAAAGAGAAAAGAAAGTTTCCAAGTTCAACTCTTCTAGTTTCTATCTTGCCGGGTTAACAATGGAAACAGAAAGAGGACAAACATATTAAAATTTGCTTCTTGAAAAGTACGTGTTGCCACTTGTAGTTTCTGTTTTTCTATCATAAACAATCAGCTAACCATGATGGACTTCAGACAACTTCATGGAACATAATTCAGTCTGATGACTTTCTTGTCGTGAATGGGTGTATGTATTTGCAAAGATGCTTGTCTTCCCCTTAAACAAGAAGGCATCAAGCTTTCCTGAGTGTATCCTGTTTTCTTGGCGACTGAAACAGTAGTGCCTCCTTTCTTGGGGCACATTAGGAAGTCGCCTTGGAAGATAAATAAGACTGTGGTCGCCAAACGTATTTTGAAAGGTGAAATTTTATTTGCTGTAGGAAAATTTGTATTTTAATGTACTCATTTGAACCGATAATCCGTAGAATTGTTGAAATACCACAATTACTTGATGGTATTGAATAATTGGAAGGATTTTGAAAAATTGTTTACTTTTTAATAGACATGAGTATGTCCCTGACTTAATGATCAAAATGCTTTTACTGGGAGATAAATAGTTTCACGGTTCTTAAAAATAGATGTGGCTGTGAAATTGTCACATATTGGAATCAGTAACAATTTTTTGGCTGCTGATAATTGGAAGCCAGTATTTCTGGGTCAAGTTTTCATTTTGGTTGATTAGCAGATTAAAGCACTAATGGCTAGCAGCTGTGCTCAAGCAATTGCTGAGAAAACAGCAAGAAACTCCAGGAGGTTAAGTTTAAATAATGACTCAAAAATAAAATTGTAGGCTGTTATCTACAATAACATTAACTTAGCAATTAGTTCTGTACATGAATCAATAGTAGTCACCTATTTGTTTGAAGATTATCTTCCCTCTCATACGTAAGTAGTTTTTTTTTCCCTCAAATGATTGACTTTTAATACACACATATGTATATGTACAAGGTCAGACCTTAAGTTTGCTAATTCATCCTAGAGAAACTTATACATAAAATGTTGCTGAATATCCCTCTGGTCACCTTCGGAGTCCACCCCTTGAAAGCTGTGCAATGACCCCAGAGCCACATCCACCTTCAGAAACATAGTCTGACCTTGTGTATATACAAATATACGTCCCATATCAGGAAACTTTCTATATCTGAAAAGCAATTTTGATGTCACCCATAGCAAAGCATGTAAAATTAGTAACTGGAAGATACTGCCAAAAAATTATCAATAAGTTTGTCCAAGGACTGTTACGTATTTTTCAAATTTTACAAAAATGCTATAGACTTGTTACATATTGATAGCATCCATAAATTTACATATGTGTATAATAGAGAATAATTTGATGCACATAGGATGTTTATTTTTTAGGTATATAATGTGATTATCGGAATACCTGGATAGGTGAAATTCCATGCATCTATGTTTAAAAACATTTAGCTGATATACGCTGCTCTGACTTGTATTGTGCACAATAGGTAAGATCTGGCCAAATACCCTCCCTCCACTCTCCCCCCTCCCCTTCCCCTCCCTGCTCTCCCCTCCTTCTTTCTGGACTATCTTTGTGTTTTATCATTCATATGAATATGTAGATATTTATATATTGGTTTCATAATAGTATTGAGTACATTGGATACATTTTTCCCCATTCTTGAGATACTTTACTAAGAAGAATATGTTCCAGCTCCACCCAGGTAAACATAAAGGGTGTAAAGTCTCCCTCTTTTTCTGGCTGCATACTATTCCATGCATATCATCACTAGGTGTCTACACAGATGAGTAAAAATCATTTTACAACAAAGACATTTGCACCTGCTTGTTTACTGCAGCCCAATTCACAGCAGCCAATCTGTGGAAGCAGACTACATGTCCTATGTAGCCAGCTTTCTTTTTAAACACTGTGCTCCCCCGACTGGAGGGTGACTGAGGCTGGATACTTTGTCTCTTACTCATCTTAATATGAGTAGGCATTTGCCTCAAACTCTCTCTGACACAAACACTAACACCCTTTCCAACTTGTTTCTCTACCTACATTTTAATAATTTGCACAAGTATTTATAATGCTTTATTAAATGATGGAACAGAACTACATATCCTCAGTCTCATAAATGGTATAGAACACTGTGTAAACATTTAATGGACGGGGAAAAAAATGAGACAAAGTAAATGCATGAAGGGCCTATGGTTGGTTCACATTTACTTCTTTATCAATGCAAAGCTACTTGTTTTGAGTCTATAGCTGCCCACTGGGACAATACCAAAGTGTTCACACAATGCTTGTCCTTTGGGGGCTCCTGATTCGCATCATCTACATACTGGGATATAGTATATAGATACACTTTCTTTTCTAAGATAATTCTATAAAATGTACGTTAATCAGTTTACTTTAACTAGCTCCAAAAAATCAAGAATATCTTTTCAGACTGGGCAAGGTGGCTCACGCATGTCATCCCAGCACTCTAGGAGGCCCAGGTGGGTGCATTGCCTGAGCTCAGGAGTTCAAGACCAGCCTGAGCAAGAATGAGACTCCATCTCAACTAAAAATAACTTGGCATTGTGGTGGGCACCTGTAGTCCCAGCTATGCTGGAGGTTGAGGCTAGTGGTTTATTGAGCCCAAGAGTTTGAGGTTGCTATGATCTATGATGGTGGGATACTCTACTGAGGGTGACAAAATGAAATTCTGTCTCAAAAAAAAAATCTTTCCAGTGATACTTCTGTTAAATCTTTCAGTAACAGACATGTGATACGCACTCAACCACTGCCGAGAGTGTGGACTAAATTTATGATAATTTAGCCATACAGTGATTTCTTTTTTTTTGGCCTGTGCTGGGTTTGAACCCACCATCTCCAGCATATGGGGCTGGTGCCCTACCCTTTTGAACCTCAGGCGCCACAGTGATTTCTAAATCAAAGTGATACACTAACAATCTGGACCAGAATTAGCCAACACTTATTTCTTTGAGATTGTGAACCAAATTTACAGAAATCAGAGCTCATTCATATGATACATGTGTTTCTGCCTTTAATGCACCGGCTTAATAAATTATACTCCAAGTAAACTCATTATGAATAAAAAAGTTATCATTAAACATATTTTCTGAGAACAATGGCATCTCACATTTTCTCATTTCAATCATTTGCCTCAGGAAAATATTTGGCACATTAAAATGGTTTGAAATTCCATCAGAGTTGGCATATAGTTCCTATTAAAAATTCACAAATATCCTGAAAAGATTTCTGAGAATCTCTTTTTTGTTTATTTTTATAAAAGGTGAGGTTTCACTGGCAGATCAGAGTAGAAATTAAAGTATATTAAGATAAAATAAAACAAACACAACAATAAGAACAAAAACCATGTAATCAAAGGAATTCTCTCAAAGTGGTCTGATACAGGGTGCAGAGAAGTGATGGGGGACAGGTGTATTCTTCTTCCAAATGTTTCCTCTCCAATCCCGTAACCACACCGGACACGAGGAGAAGAAAGCAGACACACCTCACACATAAGTGGCTTTATAGATGGAAAAAGAACATAATTATCTTCTTATTACCCTGGCTTTTTATGTGTACACCACAGAAAACCACAGGACTAAAATAAAAATGCTATTTGATGTGGATACAAAGGATTTAATCAGTAGACTAGATAGTGAAATTTAAACAAATAAACAAAAAACATTAATCATAAAACACTGGGGTACAAGAAACCATTGATAAATGAGCGGAATGGTTCACACTGTTTCATGTTCTTCAAATGTTAAAATTAGAGAGACCTGAAATTATGTCCTTTTACAGATCACAGAAATTTTATTGTGTGCTCAATACAATTTGTGATTAATCTGATATGAATTGTATTTTAGCTTTTAAAAGTAAATGGTTTGATTCTTTTTCATAATCAAAGAAAGAAGAGAGGAATAGAAAACTCCGGTTCAGTAAAACTATGCAACCTTAAGCTTACTTTGTCTTGAAAGGATGGTGGTCGTCTAAGAAAGAGTCAGATAAAAATGATTATTTTTCATTGAAACGAAACCATCGTAAATACTTGCTGATTATCTTTTAAATTAGAATGCACTCTTTATTATTTAGAGATCAAAGCATAGTTACCCACTTAAGGGCAAGCAATAGTTATATAAAAAGAAATAACATTCAGAAATTGAAAAGGGAAATTAAACATAAGCTGGAAAGCATCATCCCACCATTTGTTGAGTAAAATGTGATTAGTATAGGCACAAATACCGTGAACAGGTTCACGGTAGGTCAGTGGATTGGAAGTGGAGGAGAGTGTACCCGGCAGTCCCCAGCTGCCCTGGGATCAAGGCAGCTCCTCTCCCTTTCCTGCCTGCAGTTCTCAAGAGTAAATATGGAAGGTTCTGAAAACGCCAAACTTGGAGATAGGGAGGAATCGTTGGAGAAGACCAGCCCCTGCTCCTGCCCCTCCTGGGTAATGCACCTGGAGATACAGAAGGGTCTCGCAGCTCAGACTCCGTCCTTCTCATCTTCACCCAGGGAGTCTGTGGCCCCAGAGGCCTGTAACTCAGAGCGAGCTGCCTTTCAGAGCCCCTAGGCTGTGGCACCAGGGAAGCAGACCCAGCTGAGACTGCATCTACTGGGGGAACTTAACTGGGCCTTAAAAGATTGGGTCACAGTGGACGCCAGGCTCCTTTGGTCTCCTGCTGTCCGTCTGTAAGCAGCACTTCTGCTGCGTGTAACTCACGGGCTATCCCGATGTTCTTCTGCACCAGACTTAGCAAGTTGGGAATGGTGCAGAGTGAGCCCGCTTCACTAAACTGATGTCGTGAGCCGGGTGCAGTGGGACTGAGTCAGGTGCAGACAGCCTGGGGGTGTGAGCTCCGCCTGCGCTTGGGTGTTTATGGGGAAGGGTGAGGAGTGAGACCTCCTGTGTCAGCTGCTGTGCCAGTGGGGCAGGCCTGGCTCACATTCCACCTGCTTGCACCCCACCCAGGCTTTCTTGAGCCTTAGGAGACCGGCTTACGGTGGATTTGAGGCTTCCCTCCCCCTTTTCGCCAACCTGGGAATAACAAACCTGCTTCGTGTTACTGTGGGTGTGTCCTGACTCCTGAACCCAGGCCACAGTGGGTCTGCTTCACAGAGCAACTTGTTACTTCCCTAAAATATAAAAACAAATAATTCAGGGTGATTATTTTTATCTCTATAGGCTAGCTTCACTCACATTTCAAAATTAGCTTCAAAAAACATAACCAGGCAAAACTTTGGGATAGAACACAGCCAAGTATAGATGCAGATATGGCTAGAGACTGATGGATCCACAGACATCTACATCTCAGACTCTAATTCTCTAAAACAGGGAACTTTACTGCATCACATAATTTCCAAAGTACGTGACAATTAAGACATTATCTTGTTTCCATTACCTGGAAGAGTTTCTATGCCTTAGGCTTTATTTCCTAAAAACATTATATTGTACACGTTACTCTCTTTCTTCCAACTATCTGTAATTTTTTTATATTGTTATTTATTATATTACAATAGAAAGATGTGTTCTGGGCGGTGCCTGTGGCTCAGTGAGTAGGGCTCTGACCCCATATACCGGGGGTGGCAGGTTCAAACCTGGCCCTGGCCAAACTGCAACAAAAAAATAGCCAGGCATTGTGGCAGGTGCCTGTGGTCCCAGCTACTCGGGAGGCTGAGGCAAGAGAATCACCTAAGCCCAGGAGTTGGAGGTTGCTGTGAGCTGTGACACCACAACACTCTACTGAGGGTGAAAAAGTGAGACTCTATCTCTAAAAAAAAAAGAAAGAAAGATGTGTTCTGACGTAGTAGAACTTTTGATGTGTTTGAGGTCATAGAAAACAAAGAAGGAAAGAGATGATGTATTAAAAGTGTGGCAGATGCTATAAGTTATCATCTAAAACAAGGTTAAAACTATGTCAGAAGAAGGAAAAGTCTGGAAGGTTCTTCAGGTAAGGCCTCTGTAAGGAGATGATCCTCAAAATATAAATAAATAAATAATTTAAAAAATGATGGGACACCGACTATTCCACCAAGCAAGGAGTGCTAGCAAGAGAAAAGGAAAGTCCTCTATTGCAAAAATAATTAGGGAGCATTGACATAGTCAGGGACAGTTACACTGGGGTTTATTGGGGGAGGCACGTTAGCTGTTAAATGCAATATTATTATTGCTAATTGTACCATCGATTCTTTAGTATTAGTTAACTGTCTTTGAAATTACAAGTTGTTACATAATTTAGCAAGTGAGTCCAAGGACATAAGAGGACGATTGGTTACATATTACTTCATGGTTTAAGATTAATGATGTCAAAAAAATCAGCTGAATAAATGAGTTGATTTTTTGTTTATTCTTTGTTTTTGGTAGGCATTCTCTCAAGAATCTCATGATAGTTACATATTTCATTCATGAACTAACTCATTAAAACGCATTCCTTCCGGAAAATAAGAAAGCTGCAAGTTCCCGATCAATAATACATATTTGGTTTCAACTTCAACCGGTGAAACTTCAAAGCCTGTACCTGTTTCAACACCGGTATATAATTCTTTATTATTTTATGCATATTTATGCTATTTCACTGAACTTTCTAAAATTTAATCAGTTATCTTAATTAAGTAAATGAGTTGATGATGGACAAATTAATTTGATTGTTAATTTTTCATGAGCTTCATCTCAATAATGTAATGACCTTGATATAAAAAGTTTTTGAGTCATGAGAATTCACTTCTATTCCTTTGCTTCTGTTACAGAAGTGGCTACAGTATAACTTACGGGCTCTGCAGCGAGCAAGCTTATAATTTATCCATATCTCTATTAGCTGAGCAGGCCCCTCAAACGCCTCTGCTCAAGGCTATCCTGCATTATAATCAGATGGAACGTTGATACAATTGACACTCTAGCTTCCTTGTCAAGAATTTATGTGACACGTGACCATATCCAATTTGTAGATAAGAAATTATAATAGGAAAAAGGACTTCGCACGCAATGATTCAGCCTGCGGCTTCACGTGCAAGCGTGGTGTGCACTGGAATTCTAATATCTTTGGGAAGTGTTTGCTACGCAGCAGTCTGATTCTTCACCTTTCCTGACTTAGCCAAGGTTTTCGTCATCCTATAGGGCATGTGTCAAGATCGTTACGACTTCATTTTAAAGAATGCCTCCAAGGAACAGAAAATGCTAATAAGTTTCTTATTAACCCACTAATAAATGGAAATTGATTCTAGAAAAGGGCTTTGCTATAAAGCACGCTTTACATTAAAGGGCTTCAACAGATACGGGGTTTTGAGCCCTGGATTTCAAGATAATAAAGGTACAATGCACTGTCCATGGCTAAGAAATGGTCTTACAGGTTTCCATTTTATATTCTACTCTTGAGCTTTACATCTCCTTTTGCTGCTTTGCCTCCTTTTTTCTCTTCCTCCCTGCTTCCCTCTTTCCTTCTGTCTTTCTTTCCCTATTTTTTTTTTTTTTTGGCCGGGGTTGGGTTTGAACCCACCACCTCCAGCATATGGGGCTGGCACCCTACTCCTTTGAGCCACAGGCTCCACCCTCAGTCAGTAATTTTTAAGTCATAATTTAATTAATTTTTGATGGAAAATCTTGAAATTTCTACAATTCTTGTAGTTGAACTAGATTGTACTTATGCCTTTATGAAAGAAATAATAAGAAACTTTTACTTTATAAATAATAAGGATGTTTTTATCTTTAAGGTTTAGATGTTTATTATATGACTGGAAAACACAGATTAAGACCAGAAATTCATTCTTATATTATTAAATTAAAATATGTTTTGCAGTTCACAGTTTGAAGATAATCCTTATTGAAAATGGTTAGTGTAGTTAAACGGTTTCTCAAATTAAGGCTACAGTAGCCAAGAATAGTCCAACCAACATTTTTATATTTCTAGAAAAAGAGAGAAGCTGTTCCTGCTTAGTTTTGAATTTTCAAAAATAATATACTTACTACATTTTAAAGGTAGAGGCCTTCCCATTGAGTTATTCTTTCTTGTAAGTTATGCAAATAGAAATAATTAAATGTGCAAATAAAACTTCCTAGGACTTTTTGCTTTCTAAGACAATTTTGCACTTATTTTGACATGAAAAGTTATAATTTTGCATGTCAAAATAAAAGCCAATAATTAAATTTTCTGTTTTCAAAGTACCAAATATTGAGGTATTAAACTCGATATTTACTTTTTTACATAAACCACCCATGTTACAAGATGAACCTACAAGCCAATAACAAAATTTCACTTTCCTCTCCCCCTCATATGGTGAGGAATCATCTGAGATTCCAGACTAAGCCACAAAAACATTAAATATGCCTCCTTAGTACACTCAGATAGTGTCACCTTATTTCTTAATATTACAAGTTTGGAATCTTAATTTTTAGATGGGTTTCATGTGAATTAAAAAATACCAACAATACAATTAATGTTTCAGGTACTAAATGTATACTAAAGGTTCCTTTTTCTCCTAGAACTTGACCCAATAACCCTTACTATGTGGTTAATCCTTTAATGTTTATACTACGATTATTATTTTATTAAGTTTTATTTAGATTTTTCATGGTGTCCTTGGTAGAGATTTGTCTTAATTATAAGGCAATTGTTACCAGAATCACAAGTCTAGAGATAGTTTCAAGTTCAAAGTATCAGAAGTTTCAAGATAGTGATGAAATGTTTTATGAAATGTTTTTATGACTATTTCATTAAAATTAAATGTACTGAATAAATAATAAATTAATATAGAGCCCTTCTTGAATTATATAAAATCCTGTTCTCTTATGAAAGTCATAAAAAGAAAGGCATTATTATTTTTTTGTAACAGATAGTTACAAATTTATCTCTATTTTTAACCCACAGTTAACTGAGACATCAACAAATTAGCTCTACTGTAAATATACCAAGACTTAGGCTAATGAAAGAGTCTCCACATATCTTCTTCACATAGATTAAGTTGCTAATGGACCACACACTTGAAAAACCCAGCTATAAGAAACCCAGCGTTTAAGAAAACCCTTTAGTTATAATGTTGAATAAGTGTAAATCAATTTTATTCATAGGAGCCATTAATTCTGTCATAGTTGTTAATTTACACAACAGTAAAATTTACAGATTAAAAACAAAAGTAAGCCTTTCCCAGGTGTGATGTCAGAGCTTTGCTTGGTCTTCTCAATCACAGAGAATGTACTCTTCAAAGACGTCTCCTGAACACACCATGGCAGTTAACACTTGTTACCGTGCTCTGTCTGTACACAACTTAGATCAGAAAAAACAGCATCTTCTCTTTCTCAACTCCCATCATCCCGTCTGTGCTTGCTAAATTATTCATCAATGAAATAACAGTTTTATGCATAAATAATGCATAGCTACACCATAAGATGATGTACAATAAAATATAACTGGCAAAGGGATCAGAGTTTTGGCAGCTTTTATGATACCCATTCATCTCATGTCTCTGTCATTAATCACTCTGCCATTGCTGGTAGAATTCGTGCCCTGGGACAGAAGCCTTCCTTATTGTCAAGCGGGATCATTACACTTTAATAACAAATACACTTTTCCTTACCATATGATACTTTCCAAAGAACAAGAGATAATTTTTGTTGGTTTATTTTTTTTTTTACTACTTACCATTTAAGAAAAACTTTAATAAATTTAGATGTAGATTCTTAGAGGGGTTTAGCTCTGTTTTTTTTCCACCTTTATATTAATTACCTTACATGGTATAACGCTGTCAGCTTGATGAATATAGATAATATTTCAGTGAAAAATATTCCCCTGCAGAATATGTTTTCCCTTCCCACATAGAACTAATTTTATTCAGAGTGATGCAAAGTGATGTAAAAGATGCCTCAGATCCTCACATTGATTTTTTCATAGCAATATAAGATTTAACTTTAAAACTTACCAAAATAAATATTTTAATAATGTGAAAGACACCACCTTGGCCAGAGAGCCCTACTTGATTAAAAACATACACAAATAGTAAATAATAATTACCTTCAAGGAGCTTGTTTCTTAGTTATTCTGAGTAGAAACCTTATCGATTGGTTCTAATTGTTTTGCTAACATTCAATATTGAAGGTTTGAGACGTGATTTTTGATGGTGTATTTTTTTACTGTACAACTTAGAAGTTGAATACGTCGTACATTTCTTCTAATCCAACTCTTTCACTCTCAACTATGAAAAATTAAACTCCCCAAACACTTATTTGGTCACTCTCAGGCAAGGTATCTTGTTACATCTCATTTCCTGAGTTTCCATTATTTTGTGTTCACTGATCCTGCCCACTCTTGTTTTGAGTAATGAGCACCACATTTAATCCGTCAGTATTAAAGTGAGCTTACTAATTAAGAAAATTTCTCCTATTCCTATTATTTGGGATGGAAATATATAAGACAAAATAAATGTGCTCAACTTATCACATCACCAAATCCGATGTCACAAAAAGCTTCTGTTGGACAAACAATAGTTATTTGTTCTCCACTGGGTTTTAATAAGATTAATTTGTTAAAAACAGTCTAAAAGCATTTAAATAAAATGTATAATTTTAACTTTATATTTTTAAATATATATACTTATTTAAAAGTTAAAATATATATATTTAATGTATGTTAAATATGTATTTTTAACTTTAACTTGAATTCTTATGAAGTTGTAACTGTACAGCTGTGTGTCCGCATAGCAACATTTGGTGAGTGTTCCTCTCTGCCACGGTCCTCACCGCCCCTTGGATGCTCTGCTGGCTTTGCTCATTTGCCCACCCTGTCTGCTCTCTGAAAAAGTTAATTATCCTGAGAATATCTAAAAGTAAAATTAAGACTTGAAAATGAAACCCAATACAGGTATCCCCCACACAGTGTGTGTCCATAAAGCGGCAAGTACCCTGCTGAGACGGGCGCTCAGTCCCTCCGCCATGTATGTTATTTACTCAGAAATTCCAGGTATGGTCTCTGTTTTCACACGTTGTGCCTATGCTGTCTTCTCTCTGTTTCATGTTGTCTATTAAAAAATAAAATAAAATCTATTTTAGTCTAATCTACTCTTTATATTTCTATAGCATGTGAAATACTAGGCAGTTTTTTCCAGATTGCTGACAGATGTACTATTAAAAAATGTACAAACCTTCACCTTCATCCATCACATTTACTCATTATAACTTCTGTGCTTCAGTGACATTAATATAGTAATCTTCAGTTAATATGGTAATCTTCTGAGTTCAGTAAAGAGCTAAATATTTTCAGTAAAGAGTGTATATTTTCCAAAGTAATCACAACAAAAATTTCAAATCACATATTTTGGGCTTTTAAGATTATTTTTGTGTTTATCTATTTCAAAATATTATTGCAGTACAGATGTTTTGGGTTGTATGGATGGCTTTTGTAAAGCTTGACTCAGGGCTATGAGGGTCCCATCACCCAGAAAGTGTTCACTGTACCTGCTAGGTAAGTTTTCACCTATCCTCCCCTCCTCCCCATCCTTTTGATAAAGGGTTATTAGCTCTTTATAAAATGCACAGATTTGCAAATATTTTCTCCCTTTGTGTAGGTAGTTTATTTAATCAGTTTATTAATTCTCTTGCTATGCAGAAGATTTTGAATTTAATCAAGTTCCATTTAGTGATTTTCATTGTTGCTGTGATTGCCATTGAGGTATTTTATCATAAATTCTTTGTCTAGGCCAGTGAGTGCCAAGAAGACCCAACATTTTCTTCCAGAATTCTTAAGGTTTCACACTTTACACTTAAGTCCTTTATTCTTGAATTAATTTTTGTGAGTGGTGAGAAACATGAACCCTTCTGTTACCACTTCTATTCATCATAGTATCTCCTGTCAAAGAAACCAGGCAAGAGAAAGAAATAAAGGGCAACCGGATCAGAATAGAGGGGGTCAAACTATCACTGTTTGCTATGTATTATCTTATGTCTGGAAAACCCCAAAGACTTCACCAACAGACTCTTGAAATTAATAAAGAAGTTCAGTAAGTTCTCAGGTTACAAAATCAATGCACACAAATCAGTAGCAATTATACACCAATAATGGTTAAACTGAGAGGCAAGTCAAACTCCATAATGTTCACAAAGCTACAAAGAAAATAAGATACAAGGGGATGTACTTAACCAAGCAAGTATAAAATCTTCGCAAAGAAAAAACCACTGAGGAAAGAAATTGTGGTTGATAACAAATAAGCAAAAACATCCCATGCTCATGGACTGGTGGAATCAACACTGTGAAAATGTCTATATTACCCTGAGTGATTTACAGACTCAATCAATCCCCATCAAAATACCAACATCATATTTCACAGTTACAGAACAAATAATTCTATGTTTCCTTTGCAACCAGTAAAGAGCCCTAATAGCCAACCAATCTTAAGCAAATCTGGAGGTATCATGTTACCGGACTTCAAACTACACTATAAGGCTATAATAGTCAAAACAGCATGGCACTGGCACAAAAGAGGAGACATGGACCAAGGAGGCAGAACAGAGAACTCAGATGTGAAACCTTCCACGTAGAACCAAGTGACTCTGACACAGCAGACAATTATACATGCTGGGGAAAATAAACCCTATCCAATAAAAGATTCTGGGGAAACTGGATAGCCAGTTTTAATAACAACAATAATAAAAACAAATCTTATTTTTAATTTTCAATATAAGGCAGTATTATGTAATATATTTTGTCATTCTATTGAATAATTCACTTTAGTTGATTTGTTACTTTAATAAACACATTATGAAAAACAGTTTACAAAAATATTTAGAAAACAATCTACTTGTGTTTTATTGGGTATGCGTGTTTGATTTTTGTTAATTTTATGACATATAATTATGCTGTTTCCACAAAAGAATACACACCTTTGAAGGGAAAAAAAAAAGAATCATAACTTTTTAAGTCCATTCCTACACTAATAAATAGAGCTACGCTTTGAAAAGAACTATTAAATTAAATTTACTTTTAGCTATGACAAAGTAACTTAGAAATAAATAAACTATAAGTAAATAGAGATAAATAACTGTAAGATACATTTCAGGATAATTATGTGGGACAGATTATATTAAAGTTAACATTTACGTTTATTTGAAATTAATAAACATTTAGATGTTTTCAAAAGCTGTGAATCTTGATGTAGTGGAAGGATAAAGCTGTGAAGTATAGATCTTACAATATTAATGATTTGAGGGAAATGTTGAAGAGATTGGAAAATTATTGATCATGCCTGCAATTTCATATTATTAGCATACAATTCTTATCTTAATGTGAATTTCCAAAAGTAATTGGGCATTGTTGAGCATAATATACATTTTGATTAATAGTAGTTTAAGTTTGTATCAAACAAATTTAAAACACTGTGGAAGATTCACCTTTGGGTGTAATTTATGTGCTTTACAATTTGTAAAGTTTTGTATTCTCTTACATAAACTGAGTGATTTTTTTGTCATGTTTGTGTGAGAGAGAAGGGCATTTACCTAGTCTAGAGCAATCATATTCTATCAAGTGATTATTGCATTTGTTGTAAAAAAAAAAAAATCAAGCCACCTTCCATGCATTTATTTTTAAAAAGTATTATTTTACTCTTCAGGAAAGCAAGAAGAAACGTCAGGTAATTTAGTATAGCATCAACATTTTCATTAAATTTAAAATATGCTAATATCACATGTCATAAATTTATATTTTGCAATTTCAAAACAGGGGAAATTTGATTTTTAATATAGATACATCGAAACCTTGATTTGTGAATTAATTCTTATCTACTGGGAGAATATATTCTGATCTTTATTATAGTATAATTTTTTGATTTTCATCATTATAATAATAATGCCTATTATTATTAATAGTACTACTATGTCTTTTTTGGAGTTTGTATATCTCTCAACAAGGATTGTGTTTTTCATTTCAAAAGCAAAGTCTTCATTCATTTCCACTCATAATTATTTGCTTATTTTTGCCAATAAACATTATAGAGCACCTGTACTGTGGCAAGTACTATTACCTATGCCCTAGAGGAGCTTATCTTCCATTCTGAAAATATAGGCACTAAGTAGGTAACTAAGTAACACACAAAATAAGTTAGAAAGGGCTCAGCACCCGTAGTACAGTGGTTACAATGCCAGCCACATACACCCAGGCTGCGGATTCAAATGGAGCCCAGGCCAGCTAAACAACAATGACAACTCCAACAAAAAAAAATAGCCATATATTGTGGTGAGTGCCTGTAGTTTCAGCTACTTGGGAGGGTGAGGCAAGAGAATCACTTAAGCCCAAGAGTTTGAGGTTGCTGTGAGCTGTGATACCACAGCACTCTACCAACAGTGACATAATAAGACTATGCCTAAAAAAAAGAAAAATGTGTCAGCGGGGAGAGCTGGTAAGGATCGAGCAGAAATTGTGCCTGCCATTACTGTTACACCAAATCCAAAATTTTATCTGGTTCGTTTACTTTTGTGTTTTTTTAAATTAATATATAAGGAGAGGAATGCAAATGCTATGGTATAAAAAAATAATACTCTGAATTAATTTGCATATATATATTTTTTCAGAAATAATATGGTCATTCATTCGTTCATGCCCAAAACATATAAGCAAAATAAAAAGCAAAATTAAACCCAACACAAAAATCTAGTCTAACATTTCACTAAAGCACATCCATATAATTTGTCTTCACTCATCAATAGCTAATATTTCTATTTCAAAAAAAAATTATGTGTTGTGTAACATTTTGGGTAAATCAATAATGTCTATATTTAGTCAATTTAGCATTTATATATAATTATATTTACAAAATCACACTTGACTTTCAGACATATCGACACTTGTCTACCCAGCCACCTGCATACCTATCTACTATCTATTTACCTTGCGTGTTGACTGGATCCACATGTGATGATACCGTGTTCCCTTCGGCACTGATTCCTGAGATAACCATTTCAGAAGCACTGCCACACTAATCAAAAAAATCCATCAGCAGTCTGCGCTTGATAATGGGGCTTAACAGAGCAGGGTGTTTACTGGCCATGTTTTGTCTGTGAGGCAAAACAAACATCTAAATTAGAACTTTGTAACATCTGCTTCCTCTAGGGGACGATTTGTATGGACTTTGACAGATGTTAGAACTGCAAAGAATGGCTGTAACAAATGAGACAACTAATAGTGCTGTCTTTTAAAAAAATGCGGTTAATCTCGGTTTATTGAAATGAGCTCCAGACAGACTGAGAGGCCGCGCACCTGTTCCTCCAAACTATCGTTCTGGAAAGAGATAATGACTTTAAAATTATTATTTTCCATCATGCGAAATGTGAAAAAAAAATTGAAATGGTACCACACAGGCTATTGTAATATCAGAACGTATTTTCCTAAAGGTCTCTCAACTTGTGCAAAATCATGGTGCATCTTATTGCCTGGTGAATTGGTGGAGGGATGAAAGTGGTAGGAAAGGATTAGGCGAGCTTTCTACTTGTGTGTTCACACGATTGCTCACAAATTGTGTAGACTAAGTTTCCATAATTACATGCGATAATTCGAGTTGGCGTTCTTGATCCAATTTAATATTTCAGGTACAGAAAGCTTGCTGAAGCATTCTTTAAATGAGAGCATCCAATACACTGCAGTCTTAGAAATGCAAAACCAGTCCCTCCCCACTGTTTGAAGGACAGATGGAGCAGGGGCTGATGAGTTGAGCCAGTCAGTCCCCTTCCCGTGACAGATGATCATAATAAAGGAAAGTTGTTTTTTATGTACCTGGTAATGGTACATCAATAATTATCCAGAGCATTTATCAGATTTAATGTTTTAGGGATAACACATTTATGGTCCTGAAAGAAAGAAAAGCACAGCCCATCTTGTACCGAGTAAAAATTTGTTTTCTGAAAATTTTAGAATGTTTTAACTTCAACGTAAAATACAGAGTCAAAATCATACGCAGACGTGGTACACACGTCATTGTATGTGAATTGTTTATTCACAAATTCTTCTGTGCTCCTGTCGTGGAATTAGAAAACGTTGAATCCAGTCTTTTTAGTAAGTATACCCCATAAAACAATTTCCCTGATTTTCCTCAACCTCGGTGTGACCCATCTTGCATTGAAATGTGAGTCCAGTGAAATCACTGTTTTCCTAAGTAGGAAAGGGACCTTATCAGCTGGTATTCCCTGAGCCTGAGTGCACCGGACCCTCCTTTCTTCACTTGTGACTTAGCTAGTTTCCCTTCTGAGTTGATCTATCCTTCATGTTTGAAGTCCTTCCCGGAAATTTAGTGCTTTGGTTAATTGATATCAGGCAACCATATTATGAGTGTAATAAGAAGGTGAATTGCAGGTGGGAGGGGAAGGAAAGAAAAGAATTCTGATCTTCTAGGAGATGGAAAGCTGTCATTGAAAGGTTAGGGTTATCTTTTTTAGGAGACAAGACCCTCTTTTGCATGGATAAAAATACTAGGGTAGGCAGTATGATTTTCAGGAAAAGAAAGGATACTTAAATACTAATTTCCATAGAAACTTAACTACTTGGGGTACAGCTTTCCAATATATGTTTTTGTCTAAATGGGTCAAGCAATATCTAAACTGGGTGGGTCCCTCGTCTATTTACTTTCACCAATGAAATCAAATAAAAATCTACTTAAGACTTAAATCTGGCCAGGCCTGGTGGCTTATGCTTGTAATCTTGAGCTCTGGAGTTCAAGACCAGACTGAGCAAAAGCTGTCTGTAAATTTTCTTCTAAAAATAGAAAAATTAGCAGGGAGTCAATAGCACATACCTGTGGTCCCAGCTCCTTGGGAGACAGAGGAAGGGGGATGGCTTGGCCCTGGGAGGTTGCGATTGGGGTGAGCTTCACTCTACTCGTGGTGACAGAGGGTCCTCGTTCCCAGCTGCCCCCCACAAAGACTTAAATATTAGACCTGAATCTACTAAGAGAAAATATTAGTAAATTCTCTAGTGTATTGGTTTGGTCAAAGGTGTTTTTGTATAATTACATTTTTAAAGTCTGTTAGTATCGCATACATTGAATACTTGCCTGAAACCAATAAATAAACAACTGTACCCCACGTAAGAGAAAAACACAATTTGACGGGTGGAGGGGGAGGAGGAATAGGAAGGGGGGTGTTGGTAAGCTCTTGCCCAGTGTGACAGTGTAGCTTTATGTATATACTTTTATTTGACACACAAACAAAGCATAAATCTATGAGATGACTGTTGCTAGCACCAAATTAGATATGAGAAAATTTGGACGTGAGAAATGTTTATAAACTTAGCAAAATCTTAAGGACAAGATCTGGGTTTCAAACCTGTTTTTAAATTCCATTTATGAAGATAAGAAGGTATAGTAAAAGATAAGCTTTACTCTTATAAAGGAAAAAGGAAATTAATGCTGCATATAGTAGTCTCAAAGTAATATATCCCAGAAAATGTACTAAAACATAGAAAAGCATTATGATTATCAGGAAACAGAAATTCAGGGTAGTTAGGAGGTCAATTTGTAATAGATAGACAAGTAGAGTGAAGGGGAAAAATTAGTGGTTATATATATGGAGAGAATAATAAATATATTTTTCTTAAAGTGGAAGAATAACAGGGTCTAAGAAAAGAACTACCTGATTGAAAATATTGGAGAAGATAATTTTAATTTGGTTGCTGAATGATGACCTTCCTGAACGAAGTTGAATTTCGGTGCATCTTTTTGGCTTGATTAAATCACCTTCTAGCTTTTAACAATTAATGTATTTTTTTTCATATTGATGAACAAAATGAAATCAACACTTGATCACTGTTACCATATATTAAATATATGACAGTAAATATTCCCAAATTATATCCATTACATCACTATATCTTTATAACTGATTATTTAATTGCTATTAATGAGATATCAAAGGTACTGAAATCGTTGGAAACACAATCTTCCAATTGCTGCACTTAAAAAAAAATATTGACTTCTCTGTAAGCTACTTATCAATGATATGGGAATAATTTTATTTTTTTACATTTTATGTCAGGAATAATTTCCTATTTGCCCAGTAGAATGTCCATTCTGGTGTAAATATTCTTAGGTTTTCTGCTGTGTGGCAGGTCTCTGCCGCCACCCTCAGCATGGCCCTCTTTATATCCCAATGTTCCTGTGCATTTCAATTCATGCTTGTTAGCCTCTTGTACTTGACTTTTCCTGAACTCAAGAGTCTGTAGACGGTTTAACTGTGCAGCCTTATTTCTCCTCATAAGCTGCTTTATTATGGTAGGTAGAAGGAGCTGAAAATAATAACTGCAGTGAATTATTCCATATTTGACATAAATACGTCTTGTATAAGAAGTCAAATTTGTTTTATCTACTTAAAAATCACATTGATTTAATGACACATGTGTTTTTAAAAAGCAATTCTTTCGGTGCTTTGGGAGAACTACTACACTATTAAAATACAGCGCATTAACCTACGTTACTACAGTCACAGCTTGTCATTTTGTTTCCATGGAGATGGTCGTGTTAAGTGACTATTACATTTGTAGCCATTAGGCACTAGGGAAGCCTCCCATCACAAAGCCACGCTCAAAACAATGAAATGTAAGACATGCGTCTTAAAACCTTTTCAAGATTTGTGTAATATTATATCTGCTAAAAGATGATTTCCATTAATCAAAGAGTCTTACCCTACTTATGTTTTAACTACAGCATGAATATAGATTTTAAAACCAAAAGCTTAAAATGAGTATCTCATTTCCCCTTGGTAGAGAAATAAAATAATTTCATTTCCATTTCATTTTAACCAGCAAGGAAATGTCTCACATTGTGAACATTGTTCAGTTCTATACAGGTTGGTCCATCCATATCTCACCTGAAATAGTGTATAGACTCCACAGAAAGAAAAGTAAGATTATGCCTCTCACACCTTGTTTTACTTTTTACATACACATATATATGTGTATATATGATGTGTATATACCAAGCTTTTGCTGTAATCTTTTCTCAGGGACCAATATTTGTGCATGGTTAAGCCATATCTTGGCTTAGGGAACTGTTTAAAAACAAAAACTATCAGTTTTTTTTGTTTGTTTGTTTTTTGCCTAGGCTTCTCATGTAATTCTGAAGTTTCTTTTTTTTTTTTTTTGAGACAGAGCCTCAAGCTGTCCCCCTGGACAGAGTGCCATGGCATCACAGCTCACAGCAACCTCCAACTCCTGGGCTCAAGCGAGTCTCCTGCCTCCGCCTCCCAAGTAGCTGGGACCACAGGCGCCCGCCACAACGCCCGGCTATTTTTATTTGGTTGCAGCCGTCATTGTTGTTTGGCGGGTCCAGGCTGGGGATTCGAACCCGCCACCTTAGGTGTACATGGCTGGTGCCTTAGCCGGTTGAGCTATAGGCGCCGAGCCGATCCTGATAGGATTTTTAAAGCTGGATAATATTTTAGCACTGATGTATATTTGATTCTTTCTAATTACTTTGAAAAACATTTTTATTTTTTATTAGATGTCATCATGTCTAGTATTTTAGAACTGTATTAATATATGATCTTAATTGAGTTTTATTTTTTTACCAAATCTGCTAAAGCTTTTTGCTCTAAGAGACAATCCTAAAGTAAGACTTACTATTTATTCTGTTTGAAAGAAAAAGAAGCATTTGTAAACATGCAAATAATAAGTCAGATAGAGGACTTGTAATCAGAGCTCAATATTACCTTATACAAGATACAGAATATAAAAAAGGAATTTTAAAATACTAGTAACAGTAGAAGTCCTCTGTGTGATCTTGATTATGTAAACCAAAAAACAGGAAAGGAATATTTTTCATATACTAATATTTATATGCCATAAAGTATCATTTATCATTTTGTTAATTCACAAATTATATTTTTGTAGCAAATTAGAAAATCAGACTGTTTTAATTCTTAAAAATGTACTTAATTTTTAAGTACATTTTCTTGTACTTAAAGTGATTTTAAAAAAGATATGATTGGCTCGGCGCCTATAGCTCAACGGGCTAAGGCGCCAGCCACGTACACCTAAGGTGGCAGGTTCGAATCCGCAGCCCGGACCCGCCAAACAACAATGACGGCTGCAACCAAAAAATAGCTGGGCGTTGTGGCGGGTGCCTGTGATCCCAGCTACTTGGGAGGCGGGGGCAAGAGACTCGCTTGAGCCCAGGAGTTGGAGGTTGCTGTGAGCTGTAATGCCACGGCACTCTACCCAGGGGGACAGCTTGAAGCTCTGTCTCAAAAACAAAAAAAATTATTTATAACAAATACAAACAGGAAGTGACTCGTTTTAAAAGTTACTATACGGACCTGTTCTCGAGCAAACTTCATTAGTCTGAGTTGAGCTTCAGTATGAACTTAGATGTAACATACTGCGTTCATCCACACTGGCTCCCCAACCAACTCTAGGAACTGTACTCACCAAGAAGCCTCCAAGCTTTTGGCCAGCTGTCTTCTGCAGTTAAGAATTGCAAAACCAGGGAGGTGGCACCTGTGGCTCAATGGGTAAGGTGCCAGTTCCATATACCAAGGGTGGCAGGTTCAAGCCTGGCCCCAGCCTAACTGCAACAAAAAATAGCCAGGTGTTGGGTGGTGGGTGCCTATAGTCCCAGCTACTCAGGAAGCTAAGGCAAGAGAATTGCCTAAGCCCAAGACCTGGAGGTTGCTGTGAGCTGTGATGCCACGCACTCTACTGAGGGTGACCAAGTGAAACTCTGTCTCTAAAAGAAAAAAAAAAGAACTGCAAAACCAGATTTTCTCCCTGGATGGATGGTAACATTTTTCCTTTGAGAAGACAGCATTTGCTCTTCTGCTCTTCCTGTGGTCAGGCCAATGGTGTTGTTTCACATATCCTCTCTTTGTCCAACAGAGTCCTGTTGCAAAGTGAGACCTTGCTGGCCAGAGAGCTTTCCTCAGGCCAGCGATAGGGAGCTCGGTGCAGAATGAAGAATGGCATTGTCTGACTGTCTTGCCAAGTGCGCTCTCTTTGGGGAAACCCAGAAATGTGGCCCACTCAGGAAGTGGATCATAATCTGGGGCATGGTGTCCATGAGTAAGAACATGCTGTCACACTTTAAAAGTCACATGTGCTGTGTATTATGCATGTACAAAGGGACAGCCATGAATCTATCTCTATGCTTTCAAGAAAGGAGCTTCAGCTGAGGCTTGTGAAGATTTCCCTGGACCCTAGCAGTCTCTAGGGGACTTGCTTTAATTAGATCAGAATAGTTTGTATTTGACCTATCAAACAGATAGATAGTAGATGATTGGTGTAGACTAAATACACAGATAGATAGATTGACTTAGAAATCAGACAGATGCAAGTTTATACACAGTTGCTCGTTGAAGTAGCCCTAATAGCATACTGTTTCCCTAAACCTAAGTTTACTTGTCTGTAAAATGGGCTCACTTACCTCTCCAGGTGCTTTTGAGGATAAATGAGCCAGTATATGTAAAGAGCTTATGAAAGTGACTGATATAAAATAAGTCTTAAGAGGCTGTATTATCATTCATTCTTATTAAAGAATAGTTAATTTGGGGCATCCTTGTGAGTTCAGGATTTCAGAATAGCAAGGAGACAGACCTGTAAATGGATACTTTCTGCAACAATGCATACCTTAAGTGGGATCAGTCACCTGGTGGTCAGATGTTTCCAAGTCACCAAAGGTGAGATAGTTCTGTTCAGGAACCCAGAAACCCAGGCTAATTTCCTGGTTCAAAAATCACACCTGTGAAACTCTATCCAGGTGAGAAATTCTTCTGGTTAACTCTCCTGAAGCCAGGCCATGGTTCATTATGGAGCTATTTTTCTGGGTCACCCTGAGGTCATCTCTTTAATTAATGCAACAGCCAGGGAAAGCCAGGCCCAGGAATTTAGCTGTGCAGGCCTTGCCTACAAGTCCATGACAACACCGCTCCTTTGTGGAACACTTACTATATGCATCTGTCTGTTTATTCCCTAACAGCCCTCTGTGGGAGCAACTATAGTAATCCCCATTTAAAGATGAAGAATCTCTGACTTGGCAAAGCCAAGTCATTCGTCCAAGACCACAGCTAAGAAGTGGTGGAGCCCACATTCCAGGTCTTTCTGACTGGAGTGCCTGTGCTGTCACCACCAGGCTATCCTTCACGGAAAACCATTAATCCACATTTCTTTCCCTAGTCACATGTTTATATTGTATCTGAGAACAAAAGGTGGTTTTAAATTCTCATTTTCGTCACCTGCTGAAGAGCAGCACAGCCTGTTGTTGCTAATCAGAATACTCTTCCGGAGAACTTCGTATCTCATCTGTGTTTATTTACTACCATTCCTGCTCAGGATTTTTTTCTGGCCTTTCAAAAAACAACAGCAACTAGTTTACATCTCTGGTTTGGCTAAGAATTGCCTTTTCAGGGACACCTGGTTAGAGCAAGACTGCCACCTGGTGGAAGATTTGGGTCACTGCCAACACATGCCTTGGGCAGAAGTGGGCCGGTTGGACACAGTTGAGCCGAGCACCCACTGAGGGGAGCATTGCTGGACAGCTATGAGAACTGACTCAGCAATGCCCAGGTATTGATTTTCCTGAAACTCACAGGTGCTGTTCAAATGCAAGTTTGAGACTTTGAGGGAATGCCTTCCTTGGTTCCAAAGCCCAGCACTGGGATTCAGATAAGGTGAGCGAGATGGAGTTAAGCAAATACAGTATTGCATTCCACCTTTACTTAAAATTTTGAAATTGATTTACTAATTTTTGTGTTATTTTTTATTTCTTTTAGTTGCATTAAAATAGAGTTTGATTATGGAGATTTTTGGCACCTCCCTCCTTATTTTGTACCCACTTACCATACCAGCCCTGCCAAAGTCCTCTGCAAAAGGATTTTGTTTCCCTTCAAAGTTCTGGCTAGAAACAGGTGTCCCACAGCTCCTATGTCTTCCCCACACGTCTGCCTTCCTCTCTCCGCTCTGAGAATAGTCTTGATCTACTGTCTAGTCAAATCCATACACCAACCAACATCAACAGAAAGTAACACCCAAATCAGCATATACACAGGAGTAACTAGCAAATAATCTGGCAAAACGTGTGTGCCAAAACCCAAGCTCATCACAGATGCCTACTCCTTTGGCAGGCTGATAACTTGCCAAGCTAAAAGCTGCTTTTGCTTTTGCCAAGTGTAGGGCCAAAGTGCCACAGGAAGTCAGGGCACAGGGCATTTGCCAACACTACCTCCTTGCCCAGCTGTGGCCTAGCTGAAGGTTGACTTGTAGCAGTTCTTCCTCAAGAGTCTCCAAGCTTAGTGTCCTGAACAGGCCTAAGGCTAAAGTCTTTACCTAAAATGTATGGGGAGGTGAACTCCTGAAATTTTATGCAAAAATATGTCCATCTTCTGGGGAGATGGCTTATTACTTTCCTCCTATTTTCCAAGGAACCTCGGACTCCATATAAGTTAAGAATCACAACAGGCTTTATAAAGTCTTCAAGTTTTATCAAAGGTCTTTGCAAGAAGTAGCCACAAGAAATATCTTCCTATGCCTGGCCTAATCTGTGGTATATAAATAGTATTGGGCCATGATGATGTAGACCCAAGCATTTCTCATCCTATAGAGGAAAGAACAATTTCTCTCTCTTAAAACTGGAATCTCAACTGGGTTTAAAACTGGGTAAGCCAGATTTCCTCCTTTGCATTTCACTCCCTGATCAAAATCTTTTCCAGCCTGGCCATAGTCCTCCAAAGTTCCTTTTTGCAAGCTCCCTTGGACATCCTGATACTCCTGTAAGATCTGTCTCCTGTGTCAGCCTCCTCGACATTCCCAGGCAGGACTGAGAACTTTGCACATATTCCTGTTATCAAGCAGATAATTTTTCTAGAATTATCTATATACTTAATCTATCTTCCTCAGAAGATGGTGAGCCCACAAGGGTAGGAAACCCAGCCTTAGTCATTTTCATATCCTTGGCACATTGCAGTTTCAATGAATGAATAAGTCCACCCCTTGAATGAATGAGCAAATACCTATAGTATTTATTGTCATAAAATATTCTTTGCCTTTTTCAACAATGTGTGAGTTTCAGTGATGACAACTGAATGGCAGAGTGGACAGATCCCCCACCCCCCACGTCCTAAGCTGCCTTCGTTTCCCAGATGAGGAAAGAGATGTTCTGATAGACATAGCATGTTGGGGAGGCCCGCCCAGGCCAGCTGCAGGCATCCCGCAGCTGCAGTCAGAGCATACAGCATCCCCACGCAACTTTGCAGTTACTGCTGCAGGCACGACAGCTTGCTTCACTTTTTCTTTTTCTTTTTCTCCCCCTCTCTGCTTCAGGATCACCTCCACCCAGGCCCAGAGCACACAGTAGGGAGACAACTAACCAAGGGAATTCAGCAGAAAGAAAGTATGGCCATTAAGAGAAGCCACCTATACCCAGGCAGGGTCTGGGAAACCTCAATCTTCTTCATGATTCTGGTCATTAACCACAGTGAGAACCATACTGAGAAATAAGTCATCAACTTCCTTCAACATCAGAAGAAAGAGGGCCATTTCATGCCCAGAAATGCATCATCCATGACCCTAAACAGGTAGTTTTCTGTGCTTCCTCCCACTGAAATTAAATTCATAATTCTGATAAAAATCACAGGGCGGCTGCTCCAAGCTCTGCTTGTCCCAAACTCCTGGAACATGAGCTGGGGTAGGGGGAGGTGGGGAGGGTTCATGGCTGGTTTGTTCCTGCTTTGGAGAAAAAGGCCTCCAAGGAAACCGTAGACCCCAACACAGCTGTGGTCATTACATTGTCATATTTGCCACAAATAAGACAAAAATTTCAAACAACAAAGAAGACATTTCCATGTTCCTCTGAGTGGGGTTTCTCATTCTGCTTTGGTTCCTTCCAGTGGCCTGGCCTCGCCTGCAGGCTTTCCTCACACTTACACTGCTGTCCTTGGAAAGCCACAGGAGCAGCTGGACCCCCTCACACTGCTTCTCAGGACTCCCCTTAACAGGCAGAGGGAGGCGTTTTTAAAACACAGGTAAACCCAGAAAGGACTGGGGGTTTCGATGCATTGTTTTGTGAATGCAATCTTCTCTTGTCCACTCCTTAGAACTCAAGTCTCTTCTTTGAGGAACTCAAAAGTTCACACAGGAAAAGAGAAAAATATCCCAAATGTAAAACTGGGAGAAGGGAAGTCACTTTACTGTCCATCCTCAAATGTTCAGCCCCGTTCAAATCCCACCTCTTGCAGAGGCCTGGCAGGAATAGGCCACTTGGCCCTGATCACAGAGTTTTCTGTCTTGTGTATGGCCCCAGATCTTAGATCTCTTTCTGTTTCTTTTTGTACCTATTAAGTGCAAAACAAATATTGATTAATTGATAAGAGCCCCAAAAGTCTAAAGCCAAATTAAAGCCAAGGGCACATTTATAAAAATATAAACTACTTAGCAATCGTTACTCCAAGCCGGACCCTTTATTTTACATTTAATCCTCACCATGATGTTATAAGGTAGGTGTTTTTATTCTGTTTTATAGGTAAGAAAACGGAGGCATATGGGGCTTCTGAGAATGCAAACAGCTTCTCAGAGGTAGAGCCAGGGTGCTGGGACCGTGTGCCTTGTGAGGTCGAACTCCTTATTGCTTTGAAGTTCCTGGTATTTCAGCAGGTGGCCTAGGGAAGCTCTCACTGACTGAGCACAGTAACAAGGTAAGCACATAAAACCAGACAAGAAACAGGGCAGGGAGAGTTTCCCTTATAGATTAGAGTCATTAGTGTTTTTCCCGGGAGAGCTGCTCAGGCCAGGCCCTCAACCCTAAAATCTCTCATTGCCTCCTCACCATGCCCAGCTCTTCTCACCCCTGTCCACCTTGGATGGGCATCTGGCTAAAGCTGATTTTATTTCCTTTACCTTCCCAGCCCTGGGCTAGGAGCATGGCACAAGAGATGTTTTTGAGAATGAGTATAATTGTTCACACTCACAACAGTTCAATCCCATAGCTGAATCCCTCCTGATCACTTTTATTCTTTGACAGACTGGACCTCAGAATCCTTAACAACACAGCACCCCAGGCAGCCAGTGCCAATCAATCAGCATTGCCTTGAGATGAAGCATAGTTTCCTTGTTAGCATAGCAAGTGACCCATAGAATTTAATTTCCATTTCCTCTATTCTTTTAGTCTTATTTCTCTAGTGTTTCTGGGACACATGATGGGGTGGATGGAAGGATGGACGGATGGATGGACGAATGGACGGACGGATGGACGGATGGATGGGAAAACTGAGTTCTTACCTTCCAGAGGAGCCCTACTTGGCACCAGTCCTGATTCTGCTGACTCCACTCCATGCCAGTGCTTCCTTAGAAAAGTTGCTGTTTGCACGAGGCATATTTTGTGGTGTTTGTTACAGGAACTGGTGAGATTCACGGGTCATTCGGAGGCCATGAGGCCCGTCAGCGTCAGCACTTTGCTTCTCACTCAGCCTCGTTTCCTCCCCCTCTAACATATGCCTGAGCTTAAAAACATCCACTCACCCCATAACTTCCTCCTTCTTTTTAAAGCTCAAGCTGACAAGAGAAATTTCTTCTCCCACTCACCTTTTTCTTTTTCTGTAAAAGGGGAAATACTTACAGCTCCACTGTGGGGTGTGCAGGAATGGCCAACGATTAAAAACTCACTTGTGTCCTCGGAGCCACGAATGGCCCTAACCTAGGCCATTAGCTGCTTACAGCTTCTGAATCATCCTGTGGTTCAGCAGTGGTTGGAGAAGCATGTTTTTCCGAGACCTCCTCGGGAGTCCAGACTTTCTGCTTTCACCCAGTCCAGTTATGATAATATCTGGATTTTCTTTCCCTTAGCAAAACACTGCTCAGTGTTCAAGAGGAAGGAAATGTTAAAAAGTTCTCATTCAAGAGAGCTTGAAGAGGAATAAAATAGCAAACATTCTGGCAATTTAAGTACAAGTTAATCAAAAGCATATGGCTCGTGCGTGTGCTGTTAAAACATGCTTTTGTTTTCCCAGAAAGGGAAAAAATATACTGGGAAAAAAATATATTTTATAAAATGGTATACATTGAAAGATAGCTGGGGATTTTTAAGAAACCCAAAATGTGGCAGGGATGGCCCAGCCCTAGTTATTAATATCTTGGAACTGGCTAGGGAGTAAAATTGGCTGTAAAATGGTTGTACCATTTGTTACTTTGAGCTGGAAATGACACATTTTTCATGTATTTCTAAAGGGAAAAAAATGCCATACTGAGCTAGAGGAGATGAGATTTTGTTTCATTATCTGTATTTTGATGTTATCCATGATAAGAGTTTCTTTCACCGAACTCACAGACTGTGAAAGGTCAGAGTGCAGAGGTGAGACAGTTTTCTCATCTGGAAAGTGGGAATAATAATAATAGTAATCGTTGCTGCCTGACCACCCAGGGCAGCACTTGGAGTAAATGTCTGATGTACAAGAAGTTCTCAGTATATGTTAGCTATTATTTGTCCTTCCGCCAGGAATGCTCTTCCACTAGATAGCTCCATGGCTCAGTCATTTACTCCCAAACCTGTCCAATCTTTAGCTACACTGACAAAAAAACAAAAGAGAGAAGACACAAATAACCAAAATCAGAAAATGAAAGTGAGCACATTACCACTTACCGTACAGAGACAATGAATTATGAGAGGGTACAGCAACTAATCAGATAGCCTGGATGTAACCACCATTCCAGGAAACACACAAATTACCCAAACTGACTCAAGAAGAAATAGAAAATCACAGCAGACCTATAACAAGAAAAGAGATTGAGTCAGTAATCAGAACCACCCCACAGTGAAAAAAAATCCAGACCCAGATGGCCTTCAAAGGCAAATAACCAAGAAAGCATTGTGTCAAGGAAACAAAGGCAAGCGGCATTTCTGAAAAGCAAGGAACAGTCAACATTGCCAATAATCACTGAGAAATCACCCACAATGAGAACAGAAGTGTCCGTCAACTGAGCTACATGAAAATCAATGGTCATCTCAGTGAGAGTAATTGGGGGCAACCTGGATCTAGAAGATTCGTTGGACAGCCCTCCAGGGTGAAGGAGCAGAGGCAGTACATTTCAAACAAGTTTTACCCTAAAGAAGGAAGTATGGAGATGGGAAATTGCTGGAAAGGCTGAAGTGTAAGCGTAAAAGCCAACGGAAGAAACTCATCTGAGAAAAGAAGTTGAATATTCAAGAGAGGGCAAAGGGGAATGAGACTGGAACCACATACTGGCTTCAGCTGGAGCAAGCAACCTCCCTGCACCCTCAGGCTGTAAACGAGGAAAAGACAGCCCATCCCCCTCAGCCACCAGCCGGAGCAGGACCCAGACCTCCAGGTCAGTGTTCTTTTTGGCCAGGGCTGGGTTTGAACCAGCCACCTCCCGGTGCCCTACCCTTTTGAGCCACAGGCACCATCCCTGTGTTCTGTTTACCTTGTTTTTTTTTTTTTTCCCTTGCTCAGTTGAAAATGTTCAGTTTCAAACTGTCTACATAATGACAGTGGCGGCTGCTCCGTAACACAAGCCTTGCACTTACCCGATCAATTCAAGGTGCCTGGGGGAGGCCAGAGGAACAGAAAGCAATGCTAATGATTAGTCTATGATTAGATAGACTTTGTCATTTCTGTCAAAGACACTTCTTGGGGGTGGTGCCTGTTCAAACCCAGCCCCAGCCAAAGACTGCAAAAAAAAAAAAGACACTTCTTGGCCACTTTGGGTAGGGTGACCAGATTTTCACATTGGTAGGGACAACATGGGGGGGGGGGTTGGGGAGGGGGGTGGTGGTGGTGGCAGGGGGAAGGCGGGGCAGGGCAGGGCCTGACAACAATGCAAACTTTGATAAGCAGTTCTCAATAATCACTTCTCAACAATTATTTGTTTGGGTTTTTTTTGAGACAGAGCCTCAAGCTATCTCCCTGGGTTGAGTGCTGTGGCATCACAGCTCACAGCAACCTCCAACTTCTGGGCTCAAGCGAGTCTCCTGCCTCAGCCTCCCAAGTAGCTGGGACCACTAGCACCCACCATAACGGCCCAGCTATTTTTTTGGTTGCAGCCATCCTAGTGTTTGGCGGGCCCGGGCTGGATTCAAACTTTTAAGTTAAAAGTTTGATCATAACTTTTAACTCAAAGGCCCCAGAGTACTTTGAGTAAAGTGCCATTAAAAATAAGGTATAATATTGAATTCCTGTATTTTATTTTTTTGTTTGTTTGTTTGTTTGAGATGGAGTGTTAGTATATTACCCAGGCCCGAGTACAGTGGCTATTCCCAGGTACAATCATAGTGCCTCAAACTCCTCAAACTCCTTGCAGGCTTAAACTCCTGTGCTCAAGTGATCCTCCTGCCATCGCCTCCTGAGTTGTGACTATAGGCACATACTACTGGACAGGGCTGGTTTCCTTTTTCTATTGGCAGTTTTACAGTAAACTTCCCCGTGTGGGGTTGCTGCTGCTCTAGACGGGGAGCTGTGCTGGACACCTGTTGGGAGCTGCTTTCTCTTCTGGTGACTATGAGTAATCCTTGCAACCTCGCTGTTGTGCTTTCAAACCTTTTCCCCCTTTGGTTCTTTTAGTCACCAGGTGATTCATTTCTTAAGACTTAGAACTGGCTTTCGGCAAAGACTTTTTTCTTTCCAAAATGGTATGAAATTTAGATGTTAATTGTGTTTTGCTCATCTAATTAGAAGTGTGAGTTAAGGAGTATAAAATAAGCCACTAGCTAGTTTCTCACAGGATACGATAAATCTCTCAGGTTGAAGAGCAAAACGGAATAAATTGTAATTAAAATAATATATTATATTATTTCATGCCAGAAGAATAAATTATTTCCAAGGGCCTTCTCTGAAAAAATAAGGTTGGGAAGTTAACTAAATCTTCAAATGCTCCCTCTCTGCACCTCCAGAAGAGAAATAAAGCAAGTGTTTTGTAACACATAATTTAAATTAAAGCAATAATTATCATTTAGTAATCTCTCACAATATTATTCCTAACATCGTTATACCATTTTTCTCAACTCAAAATAAGGGCTATACTGTAAGCTCTTGAATTTCAATAATCAATTCCTTGGTTAGATTATATATAGAATAACGAAATAAAAATTTTGGTACTACAAATGAAGCCTTTCATCTCTCAAAAGAAATAAAGAAGGTACCAAAAAAATGTATATACATTTTAAGAAAATAAAAATTATATTAAAATTGTAATGCTCAAGTCACATTTGACTTCTGGAATCACAAGAGATACAAGCTACAATCCATAACATGACAAATGTTATCAGTACATATTGATTATTAGTATGTAGTCATTCACCCTAAAATGTTAGTAAGTCATCTGCAGACAATAAGCAGTATTGATACCACTCAGAGAAAGGCCTCTAAGCCCAATGAGAGCATTAGGGGTCCACTAATACTCTCAACTACCTATAGCAAGATGAGCAAATTCATGATTTCCTTAGAACAATCTTCCTTCTAGAACATGCTCAGCTTTTGGAGACTTGAATTTGGAGACTCTCATACATGAGAGCCTGTGGTATCCCTTCCCTAGATCTGTCTTCCCTGAGATGCTCCACTCCCCTGGTCTGTACCCTGGGCTCCACTCCCCTGGGCTGGAGTGTCCATGTGAATACTCCAGAGGCCCCTCCTAGTGTGTCCCAGTAGAAAGTGGAAAGAGAAGGTGGGGGCAGCCCATAGTGGTCTCCATTTGTACTCATCCCCAGCCCAGAAAATATCTGTTTCTTTGGATAGAAGAAGAGTAGGCTTACTACATCTCCCAAGGTCTACAATAGAAAGTTACTGTGTAGAAAAATTCAAATGTGTCATTGTCTCTTAATTTTTCATATACAGAGTAGCCACAAAGTCCTGTGCAATTTAATTTAATTAATTTCTTTTGAGACAAAGTCTTACCATGTGTCACCCTCGGTAGAGTGCCATGGTGTCACAGCTCACAGCAACCTCAAACTCTTGGGCTTAAGCGATTCTCTTGCCTCAGCCTTCCAAGTAGCTGGACTACAGGCGCCTACCACAATGCCTGGCTATTTTTGTTGTGGTGGTTGTTGTTGTCATTGTTGTTTAGCTGGCCTGGGCCGGGTTCAAACTCACCAGCCCTGGTGTATATGGCTGGTGCCCCAACCTCTGAGCTATAGGCACCAGACCATGCACGCTATTTTAGATAGCACATGAACTTTATGGCCACTCTGTATTGTTTGTATATCATGTCTTACATGGAATATAGAGAAGCTATTTCCCCCTGCTCACCCCTGTGTGGTGTAGATGGACAGAAAGGTTGCCTCTTTGTCTCAGTCTTACTGTAATGTAATTCCACACAAGTGAGCGAGGATCTTGTTAAGTGCACACAGAAGGAAAACAAAGGGTTTCCACTCAATTGCTGCAACTGACATGTCATGCTCCGTTTTGGAAAGTCAGGGAGGGAATTCTCCTCAGAGAAAATACGAGATGGTCTTCCTGTCCTCTGAAACTTAGGCAGGCATATATATATATTGGACACATCTGATGCACTCTCTCAGATTCCCTCTGCCCTTACAGGGCTGGTGGCCCTGTCTCAGCCATGCACATAGCGAACTATTTTGGGACCTACAGGGTTCTGTTGCCTAGGGCTGACCAGTTGCTTATCTGTGATGTTGGCTGCTCTGGCTACTGCTGTGCCAGTCAATTTGGAGTTTCTGGCTCCTTCCATCATGTTGAGACTTGGATGAAATATCACAGTAAAGAGTATGGTATCAGGCTTCCCAAATGACTGCCAAAGGATCTGGATGACACAATGTGGAGAGCAGGGGTGTTAACTACACTTGGTGTGAACTTTGGCTAATAGAAATAGGAGACAGAGGGAGTGTGGCTGATCAGTCTCCCTCTCCCCTCCCTATTAATGACTCTCTGCACTGTGGCACATTTTTTTTTTCTGAGATAGTCTCACTGTTGCCCTTGGTAGAGTGCCATGGTGTCATAGCTCACAGCAACCTCCAACTCTTGGGCTCAAGCAATTCTCTTACCTCAGCCTCCCAAGTAGCTAGGACTACAGGCGCCTGCCACAAATTCCAGCTATTTTTAGAGATAGGGTATCACTCTTGCTTAGGCTGGACTCGACCTCGTGAGCTCCGGCAATCCACTCGCCTAGGCCTCCCACAGTGCTGGGATTACAGGTGAGCCCCTGCCTGCCTGCCCCTGGGCCCCGTATGGTTTTACATTGCTTCTCTTCCTTTTCTTCCACTCTCCCTCTTTCTCACTTCCACTGTCTGGATTTACCCCTCCCAAATAAAGCACTCGATGTTTCTCAGAATCTGTTTTCCAGTAAGCTGGGCAGAAAGGCCACTATGTGAATCAAAAAAGTTAAAGTTGTGAGGGAATGTAAGATACATACTCAAGTAGTCTTAGAAGTAACTGATAAAGGCTAGGATTCTGTGGCTCACAGCTGAACTCTACCACTCAGGGAGGCCAAGGTGGAAGGATCCCTTAACCTCAGGAATCTGAGACCAGCCAGAACAAGACTGAGACTCTGTTTCTTCAAAGAGTAGAAAAATTAGCTAAGTGTTATAGCGAGCACCTGTGGTCGCAGCTACTCAGGGAGGCTTGAGTCCAGGAGTCTCAGGTTTCTGTGAGCTAGGCTGACACTAGGCACTGTAGCCTGGGAAGCAGAATGAGACTCTGTCTCAAAAAAGAAAGGGAAGGGGAGGAAAGGGGAGAGGAGAGGAAGAAAGGGCTGATAAAGACCCATTCTTATACCAATACTTTCAAATGGCATATGTAATAATTGCTTTAGTATGATTTGGGGAGCAGTATAGTACTTAGATATAATAAAAATTTCATCTCTTTTCCTCAGACTAATAAGACTCTTGCAACACTGTGCAAAGCTTTGAAAACACTAAAAGGGGTTAAGACACCTGCTCTGTTCTCTGTCCTCATAATACAGTTATTACAGGATTATAGGGAAACAACATAACAACAGCTACTGACTTGAGTAGTTTTTGTTAAAGTGGTGTGTTACAGAAAAGTAGGGAAATAAATGAAGTTTTTTTTTTTTTGAGACAGAACCTCAAGCTGTCATCCTGGGTAGAGTGCTGTGACATCACAGCTCACAGCAACCTCCAACTCCTGGGCTCTAGCGATTCTCTTGCCTCTGCCCCAAGTAGCTGGGACTACAGGCACCCGCCACAACACCCGGTTATTTTTTGGTTGCAGCCATCATTGTTATTTGGCATGTCCAGGCCCAGGCTGGATTCCAGCCTGCCAGCTCAGGTGTATGTGGCTGGCGCCTTAGCCTCTTGAGCCACAGGCGCCAAGCCATAAATGAAGGTTTTAAGTATATAGAAAGATTTTATGATAGAGATGAAACTTTTGAATGGAGTGTTAAAGGATGGATAATATCTGAACGGACAGGGTGGCATCTCTGGCTCAAGGAGTAAGGCTCTGGCCCCGTATTCCAGAGGTGGCGGGTTCAAACCTGGCCCTAGCCAAAAACTGCAACAACGAAAAAAATCTGAATGGGCAAAGGGGAGACAGGAAGGTGTTTCTGGTTAGTTTCAAGTCTAAGTGACAACGTGGAGATCAGACTATATTTGGCCCTGTGATGGACTCATTGTTCCTGTATTCTTCTCATAGCATCCAACTGGGTCATAGATCCTCAAAATCTCACATATAGAACCTAGATTAGTTTATGACAGTGATTCTCAATCTGTGGGTTGTGACCCCTTTGTAACAATGAAAATACATCCTGCATATCAGATATTTACATTATGATTTATAACAGTAGCAAAATTATAGTTATGAAGTCGCAACGAAAATAATTTTATGGTTGGGGGTCACCACAACATGAGGAACTATATAGTTCCTCCTTTATAGTTCGAACTATAAAGGGTCACGGCATTAGGAGGCACTAGGAAGATTGAGAACCACTGATCTATGACATAAAGAAGATTCATAGCTCAGTGCCTGCAGCACAGTGGTTAGGGCACTGGCCACATACACCAAGGCTGGCAGGTTTGAACTCGGACCAGCTAAATAACAATGACAACTGCAACAAATAGCCTGGCATTGTGGTGGGTGCCTGTAGTCCCAGCTACTTGGGAGGCTGAGGTAAGAGAATCTCTTAAGCCTGAGAATTTGAAGTTTGAGATTGCTGTGAGCTGTGACACCATGACACTCTACCAAGGATGACATAGTGAGACTGTTAAAAAAAAAAAAACAGCAAGAACAGTAAAAAATAAACCAAAGCAGAATCTAAAATTCAAATCTAGCTTCGGTGCCTATAGCTCAACCGGCTAAGGCGCAAGCCACGTACACCTAAGGTGGCGGGTTCGAATCCCCAGCCTGGACCTGCCAAACAACAATGATGGCTGCAACCAAAAAATAGCTGGGCGTTGTGGCGGGCGCCTGTGGTCCCAGCTACTTGGGAGGCGGAGGCAAGAGACTCGCTTGAGCCCAGGAGTTGGAGGTTGCTGTGAGCTGTAATG
>CAUYTI010112467.1:0-17809 GCA_963575145.1 Galago senegalensis
CCCCTGGGTAGAGTACCATGGCATCATAGCTCACAGCAACCTACTCCTGGGCTCAAGTGAGTCTCCTGCCTCAGCCTCCCAAGTAGCTGGGACTACAGGCACCCGCCACAACACCTGGCCATTTTTTGGTTGCAGCCATCACTGTTGTTTGGTGGGCCCGGGCTGGGGATTTGAACCCACTACCTTAGGTGTATGTGGCTGGCGCCTTAGCCTCTTGAGCCACAGGCGCTGAGCCTAATTAAATTTCTACTTAAAGGAATCTACAAATTGCGAAGTATAAATTACGAACAGATAGTCTGCAATAAAATGCCTTGCACCTATACTTCAAAAGGAAAAAGGTTCCTCAATTCTCATAATTTATTCTTAAAAGAAAAAAAAAACACTGCTTTTCAAGCATTCAAAATTATAAAACAAAATGAAGATGAAATTAAACATTGGAAAATACCTTCAGGATCTAACAGCTTTTCAATTCCCAAGTAAGTCTGAGCCTTGCTGAAGGCATGTTCAAGTCTCTCAATGGGGGACATTTTAACAACTTTATCCCAGCTGAAGAGATCAGGTCTGAAATCACCATGTAAACAAAAATCAAAGAAGATGAAATATATGGAAACAAAGGAGGCATTGTTATACTCAAATGCACTTCAGTTTTAGATTTTGAAGTTTATTTTCATATCCCCAAAGCTTGTCAAATATATTATATTTGAAAGCAATTTATAAATATGAAAATAAAAGGTAACACACTCTAAGCATTTTATATTGGTTGAATATGCCTGGTTAATTGTTAATTCTGGGGGAAACACTAATAGTAGAAGCACTATATAATATTTCCCTAAGAGTAAGAGAAAAAACCAAAGGGGGAGGAATATACCAATACAAAAGAAGACAAGAAAGACAGAAAACACAGAAAAGGTAAGAGAAATGAGAAGCTCAAACTAAGTGGTAAAAATGAATCTAAATATAACAATTATTACAATCAGTGTTAACGGACTAAATTCTCCATTTAAATAATCAAGGTTAGCAGAATAGAAAATGCAGCTCTTATCCATTCCTGGCTTGGTGAGCATTTAGGCCATTTCCACATTTTGCTGATTGTAAATTGAGCTGCGATAAACAGTCTAGTGGATTAACAAGTTGTGCTATATGTATACCATGGAATACTATTCAGCCAATAAAAGATGGAGACTTTACATTTTTTGTATTAAACTGGATGGAAGGGGAACACATTATTCTTAGTAAAGCATCACAAGTATGGAGAAGCAAGAATCCTATGTACTCAATTCTGATATGAAGACAATTGATGTCCTAGTACATGGTGGGGAAACTAAGTGTGTGCCACACCTCTTGGGGACAGGACACAATTATAAGAGGGACTTTACCTAACAAATGCAATCAGTGTAACCTGGTTCTTTGTGCCCTCAATGAATCTCCAACAATAAAAAAAGAAAGAAAAGAAAATGCAGCTCTTATCTGTAACCAAAGGCCCTGAGAGCTCCCAACCAATCATTCCTCTCCATGTAACCGTTGTCTGATACTGTATTTCATTTCTATCTTAATTTTCTTTTAATCTATCCAATTGGACATTATTATTGCTTTTACATTCCCCAAAGTTAATCATTTTCTTTGCCCTCTGTCTGTTCTTGAATCTTAGACTTATCTACTTTCTGGGATTTGCTTTCCCCAACCACCTTCCCCCAACACATTTCATCTATTACCAGAGTGGGGGACACTCTGGGCACTACAGCCACTGGTGTACCAGACGCCAGATACCTCCTCCTTTCTTGTTTGATGTACTTTTCTGCAGCATGTTACCATTTTTATATACTCTATAACTTACATTTTTATTTCTTTTCAGTAATGTCCCTCTACTGGAACATACGCACCAAAACACTAAGATTTTTGCCTCTTTTGTTCTCTGCTATATAACCTGTATATAGGTTATGCAGGTTATAACCTATATTATTGTGATAGTGATCAAAGTGATCAAAACAGGTTATGTTATTTTTGCCTCTTTTGTTCTCTGCTATATAACCTGTATATATTCCTAGTACATGGAAAACACTCTAAAAAAAGGGAGGGGGGGAGAAAACACTGTATATTATTGTATCAATTAATTAATAAATGGGAAAAGGTACTTACTAAAATCCAACCATTTCTTGATAAAATCTCTTAACTAAGTAGGAACAAAAGACAACCTCTTTAAACTGATAAAGGAAGAGGAGGAGAAGGGTGGGAAGGGAGGATTTTCTAGCTTCATAAAAAGCATATCAAAAAAGCTGCAACAAACATCATTCTTACAGTAAAGTCCTCCCTTTGTTATCAAGAACAGAACATTCAGCTCATTATCACCAATTCAAATCAACACTGCATTGAAGACCAGAGAAGGAACGAAATAAAACACTCAAAATTCAAGGACATTCTTAAAGGGGGAGGGGAGGCTAAAAAAAAAAAAAAAAAACCACAGTCCACAGAAACAAACTTACTAAATTTGTAAGAATTGAGTAAGTTTCCAGATACAAAATTATGAAATGTGGACACGTCTGTATTGTCACATACCAGCAAAGAATACACTGGAAATAAACCTTGAGAAAATTGATCATTTACTACAACAGCAATCAAACATAACAAATTATGCCTTTGACATTTAAATCCTTGATCCATGTAGAATTTATTTTTCGAGTTTGATGAGGGGAGGCACCAATGCACTTATTTACATGCAAATAACCAATTATCCCATACCATCTATTAATCTGGAATATTATCTTCCTTTTATGTCAGAGTCTCCTATGTAATTTGAACTATATGAAACTACCATTGATATACATCAAAAACAATCAGGTATTGGCAATTTTCAATGATTCAGCTTATTATTATACTAGGGTGTTCATCATAGTACTTCATAGTCTTAATTAATAGAACTTCATAGTTAGCTTGGGTTTCTTTTTGTAAAGTATTTCAGTCTGGTGTTTCTTCAGAAGCATGCTAGCTATTCTTGGACCTTTAGTCTTCCATAAAATTAGCATCTGTTTACAAGTTTCACAAAAAAATCAATTGACTATTTTTCATTGAATGTATGGAGTTGGACTTTTGGTAGGAGAAGAGCAGCTCACACAATTCTTCGTATACATTACTAGTTAGTGCTAACTGAGTGGGACTGAACTATGTGAATTATTTCACATCCGTTAACTTATAATTATGCAGGACAAACCAGGGACATTGCACTGTGGCATTTAAATCCCATGGAAATAAAGACTTGACGGGTAGTGTTCTTCCATGATACTTCTTTCCTTAAGGTTTTCATAAAGAAAGTGCAGAGACGAGAGCAGTGATAGTGGGGAAGGGGCTTCGGGGAGTGGCAGGGGAGGGACAGAGAGGAGATAAATTTGTAGAGGCCACAGTTAAGTAGAGCGATGTCTCACTTATGTCGGTGGAGCACAGCATTAAAGGCAAGTCCATCTGTCCAGCTGGTGGTGAAGTTGAGCACGTTGACTTGGCTGTAGGGCCTGGTAGTCTGGCGCACCCAGCTCAGCAGAATCTTCTCACTGTTCGTCTGTTGCAGGTCTGACATGATGTCCTTCATGACGTCCTTCACCTGTTCACGAGAAAGGCAAGCCTGCCTGTAACCAACACAGTCACTCCACCAAGTCCTTGAGTAAGGAGTATTGTGCTAATTAATCATGATGGCACAAGTAACTGGCACTCATTTTATTTCAAATTTTCCTTAAAACCCCAGAATCATAGAATTTTAACTGTTATCATTTGGGGTACTAGAAGTTAGAGGTCATTTTTGCCTCACTTTCCTAAATTACTGAACCCTCCAGACCCTAGCCAGCACTTGCACTGTGCTTGGTTATAATGAACACTACTTTCAACATAGTGTTCAAAACAAGTCCTATTTTAATACTATACATTTACAAAAATATATTCAAATGAAGAAAAACCAATTTTTATTTTCTATTAAAATAAACAAGAAAGGAAAATCTCTTGACTGACTACAAAATCAAAGAATGAAATACCTTTCCATATAGCAATAACAATTATACTCTAGAATTAATATTTATACTATTATTCTCATGTAGTATTTTAAGAACGTGCTCAAATATTGATGTAGTTATACTAAAAGGACACAGAAGCCAATTTAAGAAGCTCACATTGGCCAAATCTAGGAAAACTTGAGCATCAAAGTGAGTATGAACAGTAAAATACTATAAACCCATGTAAAAATCCGTAAGTCTGCACTGGTATGTAAATGAATGAAGGGATAGATAACACAGACAGAAACAAGAGACAAGTACAAGTAGAAAGCATATTAATCAATGTAAAAGGAATGATAAAATTAGAAAATCACTATTTGTTGAGCATCACCATAATAACTGATCCACGTAAGAGTAATGAATGGATGCTAAAATTAATGGGTAAAGGTTTGATAATAACTAAATATTTACATAGTCTCAGCAGTTATCCCCACAAAATACTTTTTTTTGAGACAGAATCTCACTCAGTCACCCTCAATTGTGTGCAGAGGCATCCTAGCTCACAGCCACCTCAAACTCTTGGGCTCCAGGAATCCTCTTGTCTCAGCATCCCAGATAGCTGGGACTACAGGTGCCTGCCACATGGCCCAGCTAGTTTTAGAGATGGGGTCTTCGTTTTGCTCCAGCTATTCTCAAACTGCTGCACTCAAGCAATCCACCCGCCTCCGCATCTCAAAATGCTGAGATTACAGGCATGAAAGAATAAAGGGCAGTTACTTTATAGTGGAGAAACCCGGCAGATACCATCCTAACCACGCAACTAAACTTAACATTTCCAGAAAAAGAATTAATGGCAGCACCTGCCCCCACAGGGCGTACTGAGAAGAGCTCACATCACTTTTGTGGCATCCCAGCCAGAAATGAATAACCTGAACGTACTCTCAAAAAAACCTCAGGCATTCTACAAAATAACTGGCCAGTACATTTCAAAGCTATCAATATCATGAAATACAAAAACTCAGAAACTGTTCCAGGTTAAAGAGCACTAAATAGACATGATGATAAATGTAACAGAAGGTCTTGCATTTTCTTTCCCTATAAAGCATATCATGGGGACAACGGACGAATTCTCCTTAAGCTCTGTAGGTCATATAATTGTATTATTTCAGTCTTACTTTCCTGGTTTTAATAATTATATGTCATGTTTTAGTACATGTTAAAACATCAGTGTTATAAATATTAGTTATATACTTTACATTACTATATTAATATTATATTGTGCTTACATAATGGAGTTCTTTGTTTTCAGGAGAATGCTACGGTTTTAGAAAATATACAATGAACCTGGGATGGTGGCTCATGCCTGTAATCCTAGCTCTCTGGGAGGCTGAGGTGGGTGAATTGCTTGAGCTAAGGAGTTCAAGACCAGCCTGAGGAAGAGCAAGACCCTGTCTCTATTAAAAACAGAAAAATTAGCCAGGCATGATGGTGGGCGCCTGTAGTCCCAGCTACTCGGAAGGCTGTGCCAGGAGGATGACTTGAGCCTGCTATGAGTTATGATGCCATGGCACTCTACTCAGGACTACAAGAGTTAGAATCCGTGGAAAGAAAGGAAAGAAAGGAGGAGGGAGGGAGGAAAGAAAGAAAAAAGAAAATATATATTGAAGTATTTAGGTGCAGAGAGAGAAAATGAGACAAAAAAAAAACATATGGGAATCTGAGTGAGGGGTACCTGGGAATTCTTTGGACAATACCTGCAACTTTTCTATAAGTCTGAAATAATGTCAATGCCTTACATTTAACATAAGAAACGTAGTTATTTTTTTTCCATGCCAGAGAAATAGAGTAGTTTGTCAACCTCTTCTATCCCAAAGAGTTAGGAGTCTGAATTATATTCTCCAAAATTCATATGTTGGTGTTCTAACACCAGAATGAAGCTTACGGGGAATAAAGTCCCTGCAGAGGTAACTATTTAAGATAAGCTCATCCCAGAGTAGGGGGGCCCTAAATACAACATGACTGATGTCTTCCCAAACAGACGAAATTGGGACGCAGACAAGCGTACGGGGAGAACGTCACAAGAATACTGAAGCTGTGTTGCCACAGGCCAAGAACCCCAAGGATGGCTGACAACCCCCAGAAGCCAAGAGAGAGGCTGGAAACAGATTCTCCTTCAGAAGGAATCAACCCACTGACTCCTTGATCTTAAACATCCGGCTTCTAGAACAGTGAGACAGCCAATTTGCTCCACCCAAGAAAGCTGGGGTCCTTTGTCACGGCAGCCCTGGGAAACTCACACACAGACATTTTCACTTTCCGTTAACGTGACTGGAAATGTCCCACCTGCCAGTGCAAAATGATGCTCCAGAGCAGCCCCAGAGTGAGTTTGTGATTCCCGTCCACAATGTCAGTCCCTCCTATGTTCACCAGGTCCACCTGTTAAAATGAAAACCAAAAAGAAATTGTTTTTAAGACAATTTCCTCCAGGAACTCTAGATTTTTGTTTTAGCACATTTTGACAGCAGTAAGGAGAAGTGAATGATAAGAGAAATTTTGTTTTAGAGAATCAGGTCAACCTAAATCTCACATACATATTGTATACAGAATACATCAATAAAGCTGTCAGAAAAAGCACAGGACTATTCCTTCACGCCTCAAAAAGGTTCAATATTCTCATAAAAAAGGGGGGGTGCGTTTCCAAGTATCAGTTGATGCCAACGCATCAAGCAGGTAGCTGGTTTCACAACAAATAATGCTGATGGCAGCACAGAATCCCAAAATTCACATTACAAGCTTACGTTATTCTGATGCAGAACCTGCAGCACTCTGTTGACGTTATTTAAGGCATGGACCCTTGTGGAACCACGTTCCTTTGGCTGGAAAATAAAACACAAAAGCAAAATAAGACTGATCATTCCTCCATATACCTGGCAAACACTAACATACCACAGAAAAGCAGCTCGGTGAGCAGGGCCCCTCAGCTCTAGTGGGGGGTCTCTGTACCACCCTAGAGGAAGGTATTTATAGTACACAAATTCACCAACTAACAACACCCTAATTTACTTGCTCAGTGGAATCTCCTAGGCAGTTTCAAAAATCACCAAATGCCTGTGTCCAGTTCTGTCTGCCCTTAAGAGTTTATGACTTCATGGGTCTAAGCATGGTCTGGGTTTCAAATTTTTAAAAGATTGGCCATGATTCTAATGTGTAGACAAGTCTGGAAATCAATGCTCCGGGAAAGAATTTTTTTTTAATTTAAATTAGTCTGGATGCACATAGATTTAGAAGTTGTGCCCCCTTTGTGCTGCTGCATGGGTGTGGACAGGGTGGATTCAGAGATACTCATCCCAGGCGCCAGGGAGCATTACCAGAGCCCCCTGGGAAGACAGGGATGCCCCGCCTGGAGTAAGGTAACCTGGGCAGCTTCTTTCTACTCCACCGGCCAAGGAATCTGATCTGAGGAAGGATCAGCCTCCCCAACAGGTGTCTACCCACCACCTGGAGGGCAAAAGAGAGGGTACAACCTCCCACCTTTAGCAAGAAAGAACTTCATCACTGAGAGTGCATCTCTGCTGTTAGAGTAACTCGACCTCTAGTGTTAAAATGTCTACCCATAAAATACATCCCCTTCATTGGCAGAGTTTTCTATATGTGTATCAAGTATCTTACTTACAAAGTAATAGAGTTGGATTTGATAAAGAAACAAAGATAATACTGACAATCTGGATGAAACAGACGCCATATGTTTGTTGGAACAACCATTTAAAAAAATATTTGTTAGTATTGAAATCTGGCTCTATACTCTCTACTATTCAAAACATATTCCCTCTCTTACAAATTCACTTTTTTTTTTTTGGTAATTCACAACCTAAGTTGTTTCAGAGCAATGAACATTTATTTAAGGTCACTTTTATCTTTGAGAAAAATAAAGCCCTCATGAAAGCCAAACTATTGTTCTATCAATAGCATTAGTTAAAACACTTTCTTTTTTTAATGTTCCTACTTCAGGCTTCACATTTCAAGTACCCACAGAGGGTTATCAAGTGTTAGCAATGACTGGAGACAGTCCTCCAGCCTCATCCTCAAAGATGACATTCTCACCAAAGATGTTCCTATGAGGCCTTCTAGGAGATCCAACAGCTTCCTTCCATCTTTCAGGTCTGTGAACATGTCGCTGATGGGTGGTTTCCCACTCTGTAAAGAAAAAATAAAATAAGGATTACTTCAATGGTAGAAATTCCATATATACCCTGCCAAATACATGACTGGGTTTTCTTTTAATTTTTTTTTTCATTTAAAAAGTTCTAGATGATCCACAGACTATCCAAGTTTCCCTTGCATAGAAAGAACAAGTTCAAACACAGGGAATTTTAGAATCTATAAAGAACATTTTAAGCTAAATAAAACAAGCTGCATTATTTGTTAGAAAGGGAGCAAATAAAGCTACTGCTAACATTCGCAGGCCCTAAATGTAGTATATACTCCTGAGGAAGGAGCGGTAAAGACAGACGCTGAAAGTGGATGTGAGCGCTCCGCCCCTGCGTGCAGCCCACTGCCAGCCTGCAGATTCCTACTCCGCCACCACACTTCATCCACGGATGACAACGTCCTTCTGAACCTCCACTGTGGGAGCAGGTGACATCTGTCAGCACCCAGGCACTAGTCTGTACTTCTGCTTTTTAATTGCTTTACAATTAAGGCCCCTTTGGCTCTGTGTTTAAGTCTAGAACCAGTCCAGGATTTTGACTACTAAAACTTACAGAATTCCCAGCCTCTTGTCCCTGACTATAAGTAGCATCAACTCCCACTGATAATCACCCCTAGTGCAGCCCCCTGCATTCACTCTAGGCCTGGGCAGATCCCCTGCCTGTATGTGACAGGATGGGTTGTGACCAACAGGGTGATCACTGCACAGAAAATGGGGACTCCTCAGTTTTCAGCCCAGGGTGATCACCTGATGAACTTGGCTCAGCAGCCTAGTCCCCTTCTAAATCTCTATATCTAAATAATGCAAAACATGAAAATGGTCCTGAAGACTGTAAAGCGTGCTGTAAATAAATTTTGTGTTATTATCTTGTACCAAATTATTCCCTCCTAATAGGAAATCTCCATGGAGAATAATAGTCCTAAATTTCTGCCAATAATAAAGATATTTTATATCTTTAATAATTTTGTATTATTATCTTGTACCAAATTATTCCCTTCTAATAGAAAATCTCCATGGAGAATAATAGTCCTAAATTTCTGCCAATAATAAAGATATTTTATAACCAATAATTAGTTTATCTTCTTGCTTTAAAACTAGCAAGTAATTATTTCTCACTTAAAAATACATACATATAAGTCCTATGAAGCAAAATTTTACTCTCAGCTTGAAATGGAGGAAGGGAAGGGAGCCATTCGAAGTTCCCTAAAACTTTGTATTGCTTGTGCTCTGCTCTCCCCTCTCGATTTAGGCAGGTAAGGGCCTGCTTTAAATAAATATGACATACACTCGATTAATGATTTTTAGCATGAGCCTTTTGCATTGCTCACATAGTCCATGTGAGTGAGGGAAAGCATGGTAAAGTTTTCACTGCAAAATCAGCAAAGAATAAACTGTTACTTATTTGTACCAGAAACAAAGTTGCTTTTCTATTCCCAGCTGCCTTGTTCACAGGCAGCGACAGAGTCAGGAACACAGAGACCACCTCCCTCCATCCCACTCGCCAACAGAGCTGCACGGTATTCCAGAGGCAGAACCAGAAGCAGAGCCAGGGGAAATTTCCAGCACACTGAAGACTTGCCACCTGCTGTCAGTAGAAGCGAAGGGCAGAGAGGCCCTCCATCACTTCCTACCTCTAAGCCTCCTTCTGCCTCAACAAGCCCAAAGCCAGGTTCAGCAGATTAGTCACTATGTGACTAGATCCTCTTTCATATCTCAGACACAGCAAAGAAACAAAAAGGAATACAGGTAAAAGTGTGTGGGAGAAACAGCTGGGGTTACCTAGCACAGGAAGGGTCTTAGTGATGTCAAGGGCAGCTAATACAACATCTGGGCAGCAATTAACCCTTCTCAAAGCCACTATCCATTTTCCAAAAAAAAAAAAATAATAACATAACATAAAACATTACACATAAAATAAAGGTAAATATTTGGTCATATTATAAATAATTATAGGTATCTATCAATGACATCATCTGTAAACAGGAAGCCTATTAATGGCCACAGAATTCAGGGGAGGTTACTTGGACTTTCTACATTTATTTATCGGTTAAAAGCCTAAGATGGCAGATATTTAATAAATAGTTGATACTATCATTTATATCACATGCATAACTTTGTTGTTGTATATTATCATGATACTGCTATAACATGTGGACAATCTGAGAAGGGACTCAGGAAACGAGCGCTTCTGCATCTCAAGTGGGACGGCAAAAGCAGGCGCTGAACGTGAGGACGCGGTCGTGTCCATTCACAGAGGAGGATTTCTCCAGTCTCAGATTCACTAATGTGTCATATGTGTCCCCGGAGGGACATGTCCCATCCAAGAACAGTTAACCCAAGAAGAAGCGGAAAGGGGGGAGGAGGAGGACAGGTGGAGGGAGGGTAGTTGGTGGGACCACACCTACGGTGCATCTGACAAGGGTACATGTGAAATCTACTAAGTGCAGAATATAAATGTCTTAACACAGTAACTAAGAAAATGCCACAAAGGCTATGTTAACCAGTTTGATGAAAATATTTCACACTGTATATAAAACCAGAACATTGTACCCCATGATTGTATTACTGTACACAGCTATGATTTAATTTAAAAAAAAAAAGCACTTAACAGCCTGTTGTTCTATGTGAAAGCCACAGACACTGCATAAACGAATGAGCCAGTTGGAACATCTGTGTTCCAATAAAACTTTGTTTGTAGACACCAAAATCTGAATTTCATATAATGTCCACATGTCACAAAATGTTAGTCTTCTTTTGATTTTTGGCAACCACCTAAATATGTAAAAGCCATTCTTAGTTTATGGGCCGTATGAAAACAGGCAGTAGAAATATAAAATGTTCTTAGAAATAATAACAAGCATTTACTGGAGATTGAATCTGTTCTAAGAGATTTATAAAGATTTAGGTATATTATTTACATGTATCATTTATTTCTTTATAATATTTTAGGGTAAATACCACCATCATCCCCATTTTACAGGTGGGAAAACTGAGTCATGGAAGTGACATAACAAATGAGAGGCAGCACCAAGATCAGATACCACAAAATCGGGTTTCAAAACCACATTCTTAACATCTGTGCTACACTACCCTTCAAATTATGAGTGCACAGCACTGTGACATACAAGAAAGGAAATATTTAATCACTGGAGGTATGGTAAGTGTATATTTAATTATTTAATCACTGGAGGTATGGTAAGTGTGTATTTAATGACTTCCCAAGAGGGCAGGAAGATATGTACCACATTTCAATGAATTAAAAATGAAAACTGTTGATTCCCAGAACACCACTTTTTAAAGCACTGAGGCTTTGGTATCACAGGCTCTAAATGTGGGACCCACTCAAGGAAACAGTTTGGAAATGTCAGAAGTCACCTTTTAACAAAAATAAAAACTGGTTCATCCTGACAATTAACCTCTTATGTAGATTTCAAAATCTTTGTAAAGCCTTATTTGCAGCGATTTTGCTAACAGAGAGAGAATACAATATAATAATCCTACTGGACAAATATTTGATGAATACCTCCTTTGTAGCTGGCCCTGCAGAAATGCCAAGTTCAAGTTACCCTCTTCATTCACGAGAGAGGATTTCCATAGTTTTCCAATAAAAACAAAATGGTACAAAGGAACCATGTTGAATTAAGAATGCAGATAAGCCTTGGGTCACACTTAACTTTTAGAAAATTAAAAGGCCATATGACAATGTGTCCAGATGACAGACACCATGGTCCCCGGGTGACCAGCTTTGGCCATCCCAGCAGCTCTCACCTCCTTCTAACATCACCATTTTGACAAGAGGAACCAGCATTATTCCCTGCAGCTGGACACTACAGCTGCTGAAGTTGAAATGTTGGAGCAAAAAACAAACTGTCATCACAGTGCATGAGGAGAAGCTGCAGGTCTGTCAGAGACCACAGGCTGCAAATACCTTACACATGGTGATATAGGACCCATCCCTGGTCACACCTGGAGAATCAGCTAGCTATAAGGGATGACAGTGGCAATTGGGGCTCAGCTCCCACCAAGGGTAGTCACATGGGAATTCAGCCTCACTGTCGACAGAAACTCTAGTTTTTCAAAAGAAGTTGGAAATCTGAACTTGTATGTGCAATTGCCTGGTATTTGTAATTTCCTAAATCACTGTACCAGACAAAAGAATGTTTTCCGCAGGTACCCCAGATCATAGGGTGACTGATGAGCCATCTCTGCAGAGAGAGGGACCACATATGGGAGAGATAAAGGGTTAGACAGCAGTGAGTGTCTGGAGGCTGGGGAAACTCTGGGGAAAAGGCCACATGCACACACACGCAAGACTAAGGAATATGATTAATTAGGAAATCCCACCTTCCATGATAGAAGACTCGTTATACACACTCAGAGCAAAAACAAAGGGATCATTCCCCACCTCTAACCCATCAACAAGCTCCGTCCTTCTACCTCTAAAAACACATTCCAAATGTGACCAATTCTCACCATTATCTTTGCTTCAACCTCACTTGCGCATAAAAGCCAAATAATTCCCATTTTAATGTGCAGGCCATATCATATCCATTTCCCTGCCCCAACCTAATACATTCCCCTTATCGGCAAACCCAATCTAAACTCCAAATAAAATATCTCCAGAGCATACCCTCTCTCTGAGCGGACACTGGGTTATTCTCCTCTTTCTTGGATACTCCCAAATCACTATTATTTCCATCATAGATCAAGTTTTTCAGTAGCAGGAGTATGAATGCTATAGAAAACAATCCGTAAACACTTGAATAAAAAATTCTTGTACCAACAACCAGCCACCCAGTAGTAGAACTGGGTCTTCGATTCTGCCCTGTAGTACACTGACACTAAGGAATCCAGGCTGACAGAAGCAGTCCTTCCCTTCAAGGCACTCAAAATTCAAATACAGTCATGCATCACTCATGACAGGGATACCTTCAGAGAAATGTGTCTTGAAGCGATTTCACCATTGTGCAAACAACACAAAACACACTTACACAATCCTACACACCTCCTATAAACCTGGGCTGTATGGTAGAGCCTGTCGCTCTTTAGGCTACAAACCTGAACAGCACGTTACTGTACTGAATATTGTAGGCAATTACAACGTCATGGAAGTAACTGTGTACCTAAATATGTCCAAACACAGAAAGGGTCCAGTAATAAAGGATATAAAAGATTAAATTAAATGGTATACTTATACAGGGTGAACATAAGGTTCGTGGGCAATTTACAACAGTTAATAGTAAACTGCACATCAACTTTATGGACACCCTATATAGACGCTGATCACGAATGGGGCTTTCAAGACTGGAAGTGGCTCCGGGTGAGTCAGTGAGGGAGTGGCGAGTGAATGTGAGGGCCTAGGACATTCCTGTCCACCACTGTAACCTTTATAAACTCTCTACACTTAGGCTACACTAACTTACTTTAAAAATTTCTTTCTTCAAGAAGCTTGATAAACTTCCCTAACTTTTTTAAACCTTTGACCCTTTTGTGATAACACCTAGCTTAAAACACAAATATGTTGTGCTTGTTTACATCCTTTTAATTTTTTTTTTAACTTTTAAAATTTTTTTGTTAAAAAACACAGCCATTGGCCTAGTCCTACCCAGGGTTAGAGTCATCACTACGATCACTGCCTTTGATATCTACTTTTATGATTGAACTCCATGGTGAAAGAATAGGAAGTCTTTCAGGGGCAGTAACACTTAAGGAACTGTCATCTCCTATGACAGCAGTGCCTTCTTCTGGAGTATCTCCTGAGGGCCTGACTGAGGCCGTTTTACAGTTACTTTATTTTTTTAACAAGCAGGAGTACCCCCTAAAAGAATGATGAAAAGTATATCATAGTACACACTAAACCTGTATTTATTATCATTTCCAAGTATTACAGACTGTACATATTTGCACGGCTAGAATTTTACCTGACTGACAGTGCAATGGGTTTGTTAGCACCAGGCTCACCAAGGACATGTGAGTGCTACATTATGCTAAGACCTTCCAAAAGCTATGATGTCACAGGTGACAGCAATTTTTTTATCTTTAATCTCATGGGACCATTGTCATATACGTGGTCCATCACTGAACTACAGGTGTAAAAAAAAAGGTACTGGGGGGAGGAGCAAGGTGGCAGCCAAGTAACAGCTTCTTTGCAACCACAAAGTGAGACTGGAGAGAAGACTCCAGGCACCTGTGGCTTGAGGACTCTGCCCAGAAACATCCCTTTGGGGATGCAGGGAGACACAGAGAGACTTCTGGACCCTAGGAGGAGGACAAAAGCAGTGGCGAAGTGGCAAGTGGTTGTGTTGGGTCTGAGGCTGCCGCAGCTGTAGCTACAACAGCAGCCAGATTGCAGATAGGGAAGGCCTTCTCTGTGGGTTGTTTTTTTGGACTTGGGCACTCAGTTGAATTACCTTGGGAGAAACTGGGCGAAAGAGCAGGTAACTTTAAGCATCTGGGACTGAGCCACTAGCATAGAATGGAGTTAACATTGTTTTGCTATGGGCCATGCATAGCCATTGTGGGAGAACTGCCCTGCAGGTTCCACCCTCAGGGTTGCAGAGTTAGGGTCAGGATGGGAGACCTTGGGCGAGTGATCCAGTGACTGTGAGCAGCACCAAAGGCCCGGACTGAAACAGAGGGGAAGAGCAGAGCTTTAAGTGTTTGGCAGTAGTAGGGCTGCCTTGCAGCCTCGGCCCTCAGGGGCATAGAGTGAGGCTGATCTTGGTGCAACAGATAAGCAGGCAGCCACTTCAGGAGAGATCCCAGCAACAAGTAGCTTTTCTGGGAAAGCCTCTGCTTAGCCAAGGTAACAGTTTAAAGTGTCTTCTAAGCAAGCTGAGGAGGGATTCGGGTTCTCAACCCTGCAGGGTTGAATGGCAAAGAAGTCAGCACAGACTTCCAGTCTCCATCTCATACAGCCCTATCAGCATTGTGATTAGCATCTCATACCCAGAAGATCACCTGTTGCCCAGACAATATTCAGCAAGATACATATACTGCTTTGGTTTTGTTTTTGTTTTTTTATTTAAAACTTTTCCCCCTAGATTTTTGTTCATTTTTACTTTCTTCACTTTTCTAGTGTAAATATAATTTTCCATTGTTGCCTTCTTTAATAATAAAAACTTCATTTTTGCTAGTGTCTCTGTCCCTGTTATTTGGGTTTTTCCCCCAATTTTATCATGTAAGGTATTCTGTTTGTTTGGTTTGGTTTGATTTATAGCATTTTTGTTTTTCCTCTTTATCTGGAGGAGGTGGGGTACCATGTCTGCTCAGGATGGCAAAGAGCTGCTGACCTTAAGGGAACCACCCAAACCAGCACCCCCAGAAGTTGGGGGTTTCTAAGGTGTGGGTCAAAGTACCCTACTGTACACCTTTATTACTCTTGTCAATCTCTTTCTGTGCCTCTCTTCTTTTTGTCAATATTCCCTTTTAATCAGCTCCTCTCTTTTTTTTTCTTTTTTTTTCTTTTTTTTATCTTTTTTCCCTTCCTGCTCTTCAATCTTCTCACTCTCTTAGTCCTGTACCAAAAGGACTCATCAAAACCTTAGGTCAGAGGCATGATAACATAAAGAGCAAGAGGAAGTGAATGGAAAATTAGGGCAAGGAAACAGATAAAAGACAACACTCATGAGGAAGAAACAGCAGAAAATTCCTTACAACATGAAAAACCAGTCCACAGCAACACCCCCAAGGGACCATAAGGTAGGTACTGCAGAGGATTCCACCTATAAAGAAATGTTAGAAATGACAGAAGGGGAATTTAAAATACAGAAGATGAAAATAATAAAGGAAATTGCTGAGCAAGTAGAAATACAACCAAAAGGAAATCCAAAAACAGAATCAAATAAGAGATGAATGAAATGAAGAACATAGAAAGGATATACTAGAGCTGAAGGAATTGAAACAGTCAATTAGGGAACTTAAAGATGCAATAGAAAGTATCAATAACAGATAAGACTCTACAGAGGTAGAGGACAAAGCTCTTGAGATAACTCAGATAGTTAAAGAGACAGAAAAGAAGAGAGAGAAAGCAGATCATTCACTGACAGAACTATAGGACTTCATGAAGCATTCAAACATAGGAGTTATAGGTATCCCAGGAGGGAAAGAAGAATGCCCCAGAGGAATAAAAGCCATACTAGATAATACTATAAATGAAAAATTTCCAAGTATCACCAAAGATTCTGACACACTCACTTCAGAGGAATATAGGACCCCAAGTCACCTTAACTCAAATAGAGCTTCTCCAAGACACATTATGATGAACCTGTCCAAAGTCAAGACAAAAGAAAAGATTTTGCAAGCTGCCAGGAATAAGCGCCAATTGACCTACAGGGGCAAATCCATTGGGTTGACTGCAGACTTCTCTAATGAAACTTTTCAAGTCAGAAGACAATGGTCATCTATCTTTAATCCACTTAAACAAAACAATTTCTAGCCCAGAATTCTATATCCTGCTAGGCTAAGCTTTAAAATTGATGGAGAAATCAAATCTTTTACTGATATGCAAACATTGAGGTAATTTGCAGAACGAGACCAGCTCTATAGGAAATAGTTCAACCTGTTCTACACACTGACCATCACAATGGATCACTAGCAAAGTAAGCACCCAGAAATTTAAAGACAGACCCTAGCTTCCACAATGATGCAAAAGATAAAACTAAACAATGGACTTTCACAAAATAAGATGAATAAAGAACGCTACCACACTTATCAATTATCTCAATAAATGTTAATGGCTTGAATTCCCCACTTAAGAGGTATAGATTGGCTGATTGGAGTAAAAAACACAAGCCATCCATTTACTGTCTGGAGTAAACACACCTAGCCTCAAAAGACAAATTAAAACTCAGAGTTAAGGCTCAGCGCCTATGGCTCAAGCAGCTAAGGCACCAGCAACATACACCTAAGGTGGCGGGTTCAAATCCAGCCTGGACCTGCCAAACAACAATGATGGCTGCAACCAAAAAAAAAAAAAAATAGCCTGGTGCTGTGGTGGGCTCTTGTGGTCCCAGCTACCTGGGAGGCAGAGGCAGAAGACTCACTTGCGCCCAGGAGTTGGAGGTTGCTATGAGCTGTGATGCTACAGCACTCTACCCCAGGGGGACAGCTTGAGGCTCTGTCTCAAAAAAAAAAAAAACTCAGAGTTAAGGGTTGGACGACAATTTTTCAGGCAAATGGAATTCAGAAGAAAAGAGGGATTGCAATCTCATTTTCAGATACACGTAGATTTAAAGCAACTAAAGTGAAAAAAGACAAAGATGGACACTTCATTTTGGTCAAGGGAAAAATACAACAAGAAGACATTTCAATTCTAAATATTTATGCACCCAACTTAAATGCTCCCAGATTCTTGAAACAGACCTTACTTAGTCTGAGCAATATGATATCCTATAACACCATGATAACAGGGGACTTTAACATTCCTCTTACAGAGCTGGACAGATCCTCTAAACAGAAATTAAACAAAGACATAAGGGACTTAAATGAGACCCTCGAACAACTGTGCTTGTTAGATGCATATAGAACACTCCATCCCAATGCTAAAGAATATACATTCTTCTCACTGGTCCATGGAACATTCTCCAAAATTGATCATATCCTAGGACACAAAACAAACCTCAACAGAATC
>CAUYTI010112469.1:0-37111 GCA_963575145.1 Galago senegalensis
TTACTTCTATATGCAGTTTGGAAAACTCTCATCCAGGTGGCTAACATAGCCATCATGTCTTTCTCATAATTGTTATGTTAAGACATTTATATTCAACCTTTAGACAAATTCACCTGTACCCAAATAGGATAAATTATAGGCGTGATCCCCACAATATCATTCTCTTCACCCATCCTACCCCTTCCCTCCCCCTCCCCTTTCCCCGTAGTCTAGGGCTCCATTTGGATTGTAGCTTTCCTAAGATAGCTAACAATTAGTTTCATAATGGTGTTGAATACGTTGGATACTTTTTCTTTCATTCTTAAGACACTTTGCTAAGGAGGACATTTTCCAGCTCCATCCATGTAAATATGAAGGAGGCAAAGTCTCCATCTTTCTTTGTGGCTATATAGTATTCCATGGTGTACATATATCACAATTTATTGATCCATTAATGGGTCAATGGGCACTTGGGCTTCTTCTGTGACCTAGCAATTGTGAATTGGGCTTCAACGAACATTCTGGTACAGACATTTGTGTTATAGCGTGATTTATGGTCTTCTTGGTATATACCTAACAGAGGGATTACAGGATCAAATGGTAGATCTATATTTAGATCTCTGAGTGTTCTCCATATGGTTTTTCAAAAGGGACGTATTAGTTTGCATTCCCACCAGCAGTGTAGTAGTGTTCCCTTTTCTCTGCAACCCCGCCAGCATCTGTGATTTTGGGATTTTTTGATATGGGCTAATCTAATTGGCATTAGATGATATCTCAGAGTGGTTTTGATTTGCATTTCTCTGATTATTAAGGATGGTGAGCATTTTTTCATATATCTATAGGCCATCCATCTGTCTTCTTCAAAGAAGTTTCTCTTTAAGTCTCTTGCCCACCCTGCAATGGGATCACTTGTTCTCTTCTTGCTACTACACTTGAGTTCTCTGTGTATTCTGGTTATAAGACCTTTGTCGGAAGCATAACCAGCAAATATCTTTTCCCATTCTGAGGGTTGTCTACTTACTTATCTTACTGTGTTCAATTAAAAAAAATTACCTTATTAACTGGTGGTCCTATGGCCATTTAACTGCATGAGTTAAACCATTAAAGTTTTCAGAATTAACTAAAAAAAAAAAAAAAAAAAAAAACCTGTCCAGAACAACATGTCTCTTTCAGTTCTTATACTTCAAGTTTGTCAAAATGATCAGTGTTCCCCTTATTATTCTGAACTCTGGTGAGTTACTCTACCCTTTCCCCCCCAACTTTAAAACACAGTGTTATCCATACCAGTGCTACAGGCATGCATACAGTAAATTTAACAACTTCTGTCTTCCACAAAATACTCACACATATGACTAGCCCATATGTATTCTTACTAATTCCTTCTTTTTCATTTTATAACACAGTTTATTTTCTACCTTCTCATTTTCTACTGCTTGGTTAAGTACTTGCTTTTCCCATCACAATCTACTACTTTGAACATCACCACTGTATTTATTATGAAGAGATAAGGAGATGCCTGGATTCAAGTTCATCTTGAGTGAGCCTGCCAAGCAGATTCCACATAATATATTTTGATTTATGTGCTAAGGAAATTAAGACCAAAAAGTTTCCTCATGAGCCTCTGTGCTTCCATAGTTTGTGCTATTGTTTTACTTGTTTCTGAATCGGTAGCTCTAGCCACCATAATTGAATTTCTTCAGACAGATGCCTATGGTGATACTATGATGGCTAATACTACACAAGAGCTCATAAAACAAGCTAAGATTGACAATCAAGTTATTCAAAGACTTGATAACCTTAAGGATACTGTTGAATAGGTTGGTAATAAACAACAAGCTTTGCAAAGAAAGTGTGCTCTTCAGTGTGACTTTAATAATATGAACATTTGTGTCACAGCATTTCCTTACAACAATTCCCTCCATCCATGGGGATAAGCTAAAAATTGTTTACATAGTGCTCTCAATGACACTATGGCTCAAGATATAGCCAATTTACCTAGTCAATTACATAAACAGGGTATCGCCATCCAAAAGGCTAACCAATGCTCTTTTCTTTTTTTTTTTTTTTTAACACTTTGGAAAAAAATTTTCTGTGCTTATTTCCTTCTCCTTGGTTTTCAGGGTTAAATTTAACAATGTGGTTTTCTGGTGCTTTCCTGATCCACCTCTTCATTATCTTTATCTTGTTCAGATGATGTATGTGTCATCTGACCCAATGATAGAAGAAAAAAGATGAAATGTTTGCTTATGTTCACTTAAATATGTTAAAAAGAAAAAAGGAAGATGTAGAGATAATTGTTCCCTGACCTTGATCATTGGCTTGTTTTCTGCTTGAAACACCTAAAGAGTCATGAGAATGGCATGTAAGCTGTGTCCAATGAAGGAGGGCAGAAAACTGACCTCCAAGAGAGAATGTATATGTGCGGTGTGACAATAAATATTCTCTGGATTCCAAAGGTCTCTTGATGCTGGAGGCAAAGGTTGTGTTAAGGTATGCATCTGCAGTTTTTCAAAAACAATTTAGAGACATTCTATCTGATCTTCTCCATGTTCTCCGTATCAGTGCTAATGTCTGATAAGCAAATTTTATCTACTTCTTCCTGTTTTATGATAATAAATATGGACCTGAAGTTTGCTCAAGAGAATTCCTTCCTGAGCTCCTCCGTCCCCTGGCATAGACTCTGTGTTAATCCTCTTCTTGTGCCAAAACTTCAACAAAGAGTGGATGTTTGTTAGGACATTTAACAAGACAGCTTTGTTTTCATGGATATCCTAAATTCCAAGACAAAATATCATGTAAGACAATACCATCATCTATTTGCTTAACATGTGGAATCATTCTCTGAGTCAGAAGACAAGCTAAAAAATTGGTGGCATGTGCTTTTCATCATCTAGTCTAGTCTACATTCCAATTCCAGTCACTTTTGCACTTGCAAACCCTTTAAAATATTGGAAGGCACTTTTCACAATCTCTTTTGCAATATAGGAAAAGATACTTTATCAATATCCCTACCTATCTATGTTTCTGTCAATATTCCAGATTCTATCTTAACTCTGTGTGTCTATTTATGTAACAAAAATAGGATGAACTTTGTGGAAAGTCATGGTATGACATTTGTTCTTTATGGACTTTGTCAACTAAACTTCCTGGTGCATGCTTTTAGGACAAGTTGCCTTGGGTGGTAGAGCAAGATGGTGGACTAGAAATATGTCCCTACCAGCCTGATTCTGGCAAGGCAGTAGAAAAAAAAGCCATAATCTTCTCTGGTGGCAGGAACCTACCTGGATTCATCACTTCAGAGGCATACTGAGACAGTAGTGGACTAAAGGAGCCAGAGCCAGAGAGGAGGTCGGGAGCTGAAGACAGCTGCAATGGAAGGCAAGTGTGCAATAACAGGTGAGAAGCAACCGGCAGGCCAGCCCTCACATAGAGGACTGGAGATAGGAAAGCTGTGCTATAGGTTTTTGATCTTAAGCTGGACAGTACATTATATCTGCCATGGAGGTCTTAGACAAGTGGGTGGACTCAGTGTCCAGCAGCTAGGTTTCAATACCTTGTGGGGTGGATCTCCCATCGGCTTGGCTGCTAGCTGGGCTGCCATTGTGGAAACGTCATGGCTACAACCTGGGCCACCATTGTGGGAAGATCCTGCTGGAAAAATAGTCTGCATGGTCCTAGTACATGCTTGAATCTAGAAAATCTGATGAGCTTGGGGAATCCACTCATGGAGTGAGCTGATAATCTCCTGCCCCTCCCCAGAAATTGTTGTCAAGAGGCACTGTGAGACATGCTTCATAAGGATTCTTAAAGCAAGAACTTTAAAACCCCCAACCCCACACAGACTGAAAACAAGCACTGATTGAAGGCAACTAAGTCAGGAAGACAAGACCTAACTTCCATAACAGCTAAAGGGTGGTTTCTGGCATGTGTTCTCTGCCTCCTAACATCACACCACCTGGTGTCTAAATTATGTTTCTTTCCTGTTTTTTGTTGCTGGGGTTGTTTTTTTGGGAGTGTTTTTGGCTTTTTGTTTGTTTATTTTTTTGTTCCTTATTTGTTTTGTTTTTGTTTGGCTGATTGCATTCTTACCCCTTTTATTTTATTTGTTCTTTCTTCTGTATTTCTCTTATTTTTTCTCTCTTTTGGTTGAGATTTTTCTTCTTTGTTCATCTTCCTCACAGGAATTTCTTACACAACAGCTAAGATATCCCTTTTATTCTTTCTTTATCTTACATTATTGTATTTTATATTTTCTTTACTTATTTTTTCTTTTAACCGAGTGCTGGAAGGTCATGGCATTGGTCCAGCTGTGAAGTCACAGCAGTAGTCTGGCTCAAGGAGGTCACAAGCTCCTGGTCCAGGACATCCTTCTTACTTTGGTCTTTGGAAAGTCAATACTGGTAGGTCCCAACTGCAACATCCTGATGAATTTTATTTTTTTCTTTCTTTTCTTTTCTTTTTTGTCTTATTTTTCTCTTTCTCTTTCTACAACCAGCAGAGGTGGGGTCTTGCTTTTTCCCAGAATAGTAAGTAGCTCCAGATTTCAAAGGACCCACCTATCCTAGCACTCCAAATTCTTAGAATTGCAGGTGTGGCCATAATACCCTGCTAATTAACAAAATTTCACCTATTGTTTGCTTTTTCTCTGTCTTCCTCTCCTTTTCTGCAATTCTTTTTTTCATGCAACTTTGGGGTTTGGTTTTTTTTTTTTTCTTTCTTTCTATTTCTCTTATTTTTCACTTCTTTCTCTTTACCCTTCTCTTCCTTTTGGCCTTATATGAAGAAGCTATGCCAACACCTAGGCTCTGAAACAAACAAATCCAAAGGGAACGTGGCAGTGAGAGGAAAAGGTAGGGGAAGGAAGTGAACATGAGAAAAAAAACCACACATGAGGAAAAATCAACAGAAAAATACTGGTATGATGAAAAACCAAAAGAGGGCAACATCCCCACGGACCAGGAGAGAGCTACTGCAGAGGACTTAATTTATAGAGAAGTAATGGAAATGACAGAAAAGTAAATTAAAATATAGATGGTAAAAGCAATAAAGTGAATTGACAAGAATGTGGAAACACAGAACCAAAAATAGGTAAAAGATGTAAAGGATAGAGAAAAGATATAGGGGAGCTTAATGAAATAAATGAGTCAATCTGGAAAGTTAAAGATCCAGTAGACAGTGTTAATAACAGATTAGATGGTGGAGAATAAAGAATATCAGAGTTAGAGGACAAAGTTCATGAGCTAACTCAGGCAGTAAAAGAGGCAGAAAAGGAAAAAGAGAAAACAAAACATTTGCTCAGAGAGTTACATGACTTCAGGAAGCATTCAAAAATATGAATTATAGGAATCCCTAAAGGTGAAGAATGCCCAAATAAATGGAAGCCCTAATGGAGGATATCATGGATGAAAATTTCCCAAGTTTCACTAAAAATTCTGAATCTCCATTTTAGAAGTATTTCAAACCCTAGGTCACTTCAACAAAAACAGAGCAGCTCCAAGAAACATTGTAATGAATCTATCCAAAGTCAAGATGAAAGAAAATTCTGCAAGCAGCCAAGAGTAAGTGCCACCTGACCTATAGTGGCAGATACATCAGGATGACAGCAGACAAATCAACTAAAACTTTTCAAGCAAGAAGAGAATGGGTGTCTACTATTAATGTTCTTAAACAGAACAATTTTCAGCTCAGAATTCTGTATCCTGGTAAGCTTCAAAATTGGTGGAGAAATCATATCTTTTGCTAGTAAGCAAACATTGAGGAAATTCACCATATCAAAGATAAGCTCTACAAGAAATATCTAAACCTATTCTTAACACTGACCGTCACAATAGACAACCAAAATAGACACCTAGAAATGAATGAACAAAATTTAGTTAGCACAGTGGCACAAAGGATAAAAGTAAGCAATGAACTATCACAAAATAAGATGACTAGAACTCCACCACACATATCAACTGTCTCAATAAATGTAAATGGATTGATTTTCAACTGAAGAGTCTTAGGCTGGCCAATTGGATATAAAATCACAAACTATCCATATTCTGTCTCCAGGAGACAAACCTGATCCTGAAACACAAAAACAAAAGTCAGGGTAGAGGTTTTGAAAACAGTATTTCAGGCAAATGGAAATCAGAGGAAAGACAGGATCCAATATTATTTTCAGATACATGTGGATTTAAAGAAACTAAAGTTAAGAAAGACAAAGATGATCAAGAGTACAATACAACAAGAGGACATTTCAATTCTAAATACTTATGCACCCAACTTATATGCTTCCATATTTATGAAATATATTTTGATTAGTCTGAGCAATTTGATACCCCATAACACCAAAATAGCTGGGGACTTTAAAACTGCTGTGACAGAACTAGATAGATCCTCTATAAAGAAACTAAGCAAAGAGAAGTTACTTAAATGTGTGTGACCTTAGAACAAATGGGCATAATAGATATTTATAGAACATGGTATTCCAAAGCTAAAGAATACACATTCTTCTTATTAACCCATGGAATATACTCCAACCTAGATAATATCCTAGGATACACATCAAGCCTCAAAAAAATTAAAATAATTGAAATTATATCTTGCATTTTTTCAGACCACAGGGCAATAAAGGTGGAACACAACTCCAACAAAAACTGACATTCCCAGACAAAGACATGGTAATTGAACAAACTTATGCTAAATGACAGTTTGGGTAAAAAAGACATAAAGGAGGACATGGTTAAATTCTTCAAACATCAAAACAATGAAGCTACAATGCACCAAAATCTGTGATATACTGCAAAAGCAGTCTTAAGAGGGAATTTTATTGTAGTATATGCCTACCACCAAAAAATCAGAAAGAGAATACATCAACAAACAAATGAATCATCTTAAGGAAATTAAAAAGGAAGAAAAATCCAATCCAAAACCTATCAGAAATAAATAAATAACCTAAATTAAGTCAGAAGTTAATGAATTTGAAATTTCAAAGAAAGGATTCATTCATAAAATTAATAAAACAAAAAGTTGATTCTTAAAAATATAAATAAAATCTATAAACCATTGGCCAGACTAACTAGAAACAGGAAAATAAAATCTCTAAGAGCCTCAATCACAAATTAAAGGGGGTCAATACCAACAGAAATCACAGAAATACACAAGATTATCTCCACTATCAGAAACTCTGAATGAACCAATACCAGACATAACCAATAAGCAATACTTTAACAGACAAATATCAAGTACTGAAACTGAAGAAACAATAATAAATATTTCAACAAAAAAATACCCTATACCAGAGGGCTTCACACAAGAATGCTATCAAACCTTCCAGTTAGAGCCTATACTCTTAGTACAAAAACTATTCCAAAATATTGAGGAGGAAGGAATCTTCCCCAACACATCCTATGAAGCAAACATAAACATCACCTTGAAACCCAAACTAGGAAAAAAAGAAAAAACTAAAAAGGAGAACTAAAGATGAATTAACTAATGAATATAGATGCAAAAAAAATTCAACAAAACTTTAGCCAATACATTACAGCCATAAATGAAAAAAAAATTATACATCATGGTCAAGTAGTCTACATCTTGGGGATACAAGGCTGGTTATTATCCTCTCAATAGGTGCAGAAAAAGCATTTGATAAAATTCATCATCATTTTATATCGAGAACACTTAAGAATATAGAAATAGGTGGCACATTTTGAAGACTGAATGAAACCATCTATGACAAATTCACAGCCAATATCATACTAAATAGAGTAAAACTGAAAGCTTTTCCATATAGAACTGGTACCATAAAAGGATGTTCTCTGCCACGACTACTATTCAACATAGTGCTGGAAGTTCTAGCCAATGCATCAGGCAAAAGCAGAATATAAAGGTCCTCCAAATGAGGGCAGAGGAAAGCAAACTTTCCTTCTTTACCAATGTTATGATCTTATACTTAGAGAATCCCAGAGACTTAACCATAAGATTTCTGGAAGTGAAATACAGTAACATCTCAGGGCACAAAATCTTTGTATATGCCAATAACATCCAAGTTGACAAACTGACCAGGGACACAATTTCCTTTATAGTAGCTTCAAAGAAAATTAAATATCTAGGAATATGCCTAACAAAAGACATGAAGGACTTCAAAAAGAATTATGAAATCCTAAGAAAGGAAATAGCAGGAGACATTAACAAATGAAGGAGCATACTATGCTCCTTGCTGAGAAGAATCAACATTGTTCTTTTTTTTTTCTTTTTGTTGTAGTTTTGCCAGGGCCTGGTTTGAACCCACCACCCTCAGTATATGGGGCTGGCAACCTACCCACTGAGCTACAGGCACCACCCCAAATCAACATTGTTAAAATGTCAATACATTCCAAAGCATTCTACAGATTCAGTGCAATCCCTGTTAAAATACTGACATCATTCTTTGAAGAACTAGAAAAAAATAGTTCTTCATTTTGTATGAAAACATAAAAAACTCCATATAGCCATGGCTACTCTTGGTAATGAAAACACAGCCAGAAACATTACCCTACCAGACTTTAGGCTATATTACAAATCCACAGTAATGAAATCAACTTGGTATTGGCACAAAAATAGAGATATAGACATTTGGAACTAAAAAAATAACAAAGAGATGAAACCAGTCTCTAGTTGCTATCTGATCTTTGATAAAACAAAGAAAAGCATACCCTGGGGCAAAGAATCCCTATTCAACAAATGGTGCTAGAAATGGATAACCACATATAAAAAACTGAAACATGACTCACACATTTCACCACATACAAAAAATTGATTTGATAAGAATAAAATACTTATATCTAAGGCAGGAAACAATTGAAATTCTAGAAATGTGGGGAAAACTCTTGATGTTGGCCTGAGGAATGATTTTATAAAGAAGACTTCAGTGCCACTTGTAATAACAACATAAATTAACAAATGAAATTTAATTAAATTGAAAAGCTTCTGCACAACAATCAAAGGACAGTCTTCAGAATGGGAAAAGATTTTTTTATATTAAGAGTCTGACAAAGTCTTAATAACTAGGATATATAGAGAATTCAAATTAATCATCAAAAAAGGAGCTAACCATCCCATCTATCACTGGGCAACAGACATGAATAGAATCTTCTGTAAGAAAGTCAGAATAATGGCTAACATCCATGTGAAAAAGTGCTCATCGTCCCTAATCATCAGAGAAATGCAAATCAAAATCAGCCTGAGATATAATCTACCACCAGTAAGCTTAGCTCACATAACAAAAGCCCATAGTTACAGATACTTGTGTAGGGGAATGGCCACCACTCTTGCAAAGGACAGTTACCTATTCTTATCACATTAAACGGAAACACTGAGAACAGGACAATCTCCTGGTGAGTTTTGTGATTTGGAGGCAATCTCCCAAGTAACTCAGTGTTCCAGAATGAGATAAATCAGTCACTCACCAGTAAGCTTGTGTGAAACATTACTAGTTCTTCCTGAGGGTTGTGGGAAAAGAACACATGAGGAAAGAGTGCATGGCCATCATGCATGTAGCCCTTATATGTAATTACCTTAACTCTTCACACCTGTTGTGTATGTTATTACCTTAACTCTCCACACTTGTTGTGTATAACCTAAATAAATAGCCATTGCGAAGGGAGATCTGGGCTACCCTGCACATAAGGTTCTCCCGACTCCCACAAGCTTGTACTTCTAATCCGTGTCACGCCTGGCTCCTCCTTCCTACGGCAACTGAGACCAGGGCCTTAAGGGTTGTGACATGCTTGTGTGGATGTGAAGGAGGTTAAAACTTTTACATTTTTGGTGGGACTTCGAACTAATGCAGCCTCTTTGGAAAGAAGCATGGGGAATCCTCAAAAAACACAGCTTTCCCATTTAACTCCACAATGCCACTACTAGACATCCAGAAAAACATAATTTCATTGTAAGGACAAATGCACTGAATTTTTTTATCCCAGTTCAATTTACAATCACCAAAATGTGGGAATAAACTAAATGCCCATCAATTCAGGAATGAATTAACAAACTGTGGTAGGTGCATACTATGGAATATTTTTCAAATATAGGAAAAGTTGGTGTCATCACATCTTTTCTATTTACCTGGATGGAGTTGAAACACATTCTCCTCCGTAAAGTATCACAGGAACTGAAAAGCAAATATCCTGTTTACTCAATACTAATATGAAGTCAGTAGATGATTTAGTTCAAGTTAGGGGAGTGGTGAGATGAGGGAGAAGAGGGGAAGGGGACCTGGTGTGCTCCCACTAAATGGGCCCAATGTAGGGGCATATGGCACACCTTTTCAGTGTAGGACATAGCTACAAGGTGGCTTCTACCTAACAATTTCAAATATTGTGATTTGGTTGTTTGTACCATCACACTAACCTGAAAAAAAAAAGATGAGTTTCCTCAATTTTATTCTTATAGAATTAATAGTTTTTAATCTAAATATATAATTTTCCACTTAATTAGGCTTCACATATTTAGTGTTAGTTCCATATTTATTATAAATAATGAAAATAATATTTTTAAATAAGAGTCAGCAATTTTTTTTCTTATGAACCATATAGTAAATATTTTCAGCTTTGCCACCTATTGGGTCTCTGTTGCAACTCTGCCATTATAGTGCAATTGAACATAAATGGTCCATAAACCAGTGGAATAGTGCAATTGCAATAAATAGTGCAATTGAACATAAATGGTCTGTAAACCAGTGGTGTGGTTATGTCTTAATAACATTGTATTTACCAAAAGAGGCATTGATCTTGATTTGGCATATGAGACTTTTTTTATTGATCGCACAGTAAAATATTGTTTTTGTAAGCCTATCTTAGGTCTTCTGAAAAGAAGTTCTATATCTTTCTTCAAATTTTTTAAAGGGATTCAGGGTTTCAAGTACAATGATTAACATGTAATATTAGGACTCTATCTGAATGTGTTCTTATGTTTTATACTCATTTTCATGTAGAATGACACTACTAATTTATGCCTATTGCCTCAGCATCCTGTTTGGTTAGTGCCTACTTTCACTCTCTAATGTCTCTAATGTTAAGAAATTTATGGTTTATTTATTAATATGCCCTATAAATCTGGTCTCTTTTAGGTCCTGAGAAGTTTCTAAAACATGGCCAGTATTCAAAATTTTCAATTTAATCATTCAGGAAAGTAATATTCCCAAAGCTAGAATTTTCCTATATTTTTCTTTATTCCATTTTTAAATGACAGATTAAAGGCATGAGATACCAAGTGTAATTTTGCTGAACCAAAAGATGGCTTAAATTAGCTCTATATTGAGAGGATTTTAGGGGCAAATTATAGCACTATAAAGAGAAAGATAGGAACTCTGGTCATAAAAGTAATGCAGAAACATAAATTAAAAAGGAGCATACACACATTGTCTCTCTTTGGGTAATCTGACACAAAATTTATTTATTTTATTTTGGGGGGGGGTTGTCCTTTTTCTTTTCTTTTTTCTTTTTTTTTTTTTTTTTTTTTTGCAGTTTTTGTATGGGGCCAGGTTTTTGAACCTGCCACCTCTGGTATATGGGGCCAGCGTCCTACTTCTTTGAGCCACAGGTGCCACCCAGGTTTGTATTTTTTTTAAGTATCTGACTGCTTCTGTTCGGAGGAGGAAAAAAATGTGTAAAATTTTTGAGACCCACCTGAGGACTCCAGAAATTAAAAACAAAAGACTACCAAGACTTTGAGAGGCAGCTGTAGTAAAGGAATGTACCTGTCAATCCCCTGCAGTCTTTTCCTATGTTACAATTGTATAATCCTCTAGAAATCACTCATTAACTGCTATAAATGTTGATTATGGCAAGTTATTTCTACTATGTGGGCTTTTAGCTCTCTCATTTTGTTATATAGGATAATAATAAGGGTATATGGAAACACCATGTTTTAAGAGACTCAACTTCAGCTCAATGCAAACATTGTAACCTAATTATATATACCCACATATTAATCTGAAATAAAACCGAAAGTAGCATATATACTACCAGTAGAGATTTTAAGAAAATCAAACAACAGAAAAAGCTTTAGTAATACTAAAAAATTGGACTTATTATTATGTATATGTGTGTGTATGCATATATTATTAACATTAATTTTCTTGAGTTGTTTAGAAATGAATTTAGCACTATGTACTTAACTTCATATCTATGGTAGCTGCTGTTTTTCTTTTATTATCTGTCTCCCCACAGGGTATAATTGCATAACGTGTGTGAATACCACTTTCTTTACTTCAAATTCTAGGTCAGTCTATCCTCCAACTTTGCGAAGTCAGTCTGAGCATGCATATGACCCAAACACATTTTAAAAATCAGGGAAAGTACCTTACTCTCCTTTACAAAAGAAAATAATACAGTTCGAACATGAGATTATAGGAAGTGACAAAATGGATGGGCAACTTCTTTTTCTCTGCCACATATTTGTGAATGTGAAGTTGCTATGAGCAGTTGTTCCCAAGTAGAGTTTAGGTGTGATTTATTTCTTCTTTCCCTCCTCCCTTCCTCTCTTCCTCCCTTCTTCCCTGCTTTCCTACCTCCTTTCCTGCCTGCTTCCCTCCTCCCTTCCCTCTTCTTTCCCTCCTCCCTTCCTCTCTTCCTCCCTTCTTCCCTGCTTTCCTACCTCCTTTCCTGCCTACCTCCCTTCCTTCCTCCTGGCCTTTTTCACTTCCTCCCCTCCTGCCTGCCTCTCTTCCTTCCTTCTCTCCCTTCTTTCATCCACTCTATCATTTTATCTCTCTCTCATCTCCCTCATCTCATTTCTCTCATTTCCCTCATTTCATCTCCCTCATCTCTCTCATCTCATCTCCTTCTGCCATCCCTCTCCCCTTCTGCCATCCCTTTCTCCCTCTTTAATTCCTCACTCTCACTCTCATTCCTTTCTCAATCACACCTTTCACTCGCACACACCTCTCACTCTCATCTCTCTCACATCTCTCTCATCTCCCTTTCTCACTCTCATTTCTCTCCCTCTCATCTCTATTACATCTCTCTCTCACACCTCTCTCTCATATCTCTCATCTGTCATCTCCCATCTCTCTCTCCTCTCTTTCTCTCTCTCTCCCCTATCTTCATCTCTCTCTGTTGCTCTCTCTTTTTTTTTTTTGCAATCCTGCAGATTTTTTTTTTCTTTTTCAAAATATTAAGGGGTTAGAAATATTTTATGTTATCTATGCCATTTTTTGTAATGCTTGAGTCTTGGCTATAGATGCTCTTTAACCCAAATAGTGCTCATACTACCCGTTAGGTTGCTTTATTCCTCAATCAAGATAAATATTGAGTTTTTGATAAGTATCTTAATCTACTCAATAGAGATTTCCTTATGACCAGTCAATGGAAAAATCATGGCTTTAAGCCAAAAAATGCAATAAAAATTCAAAGCTTGACACAAGAGCACCATTGTTAAAAAATGATATTTAGGGAAGGGATGAGTGAAAGATGGCTGATTAGAGATAGCTTCTTCAGAAGCTTCCATCCAGAAGGTGGAAAATTGGACTGAAGTGAACTCAGAGCAGTTAAAATTAGGGAGTACATAATAAGGAGAAGAAATGAAGATGTTTAGCAACACTGTTGAGACAAAGAGCCAGATCAAAGAGGAGAAAGGGGAAGGGTGAGAACTGAAGACAGTAACAGAGTGTACTAGACTTAGAGATCATGGAGCTAAATAGAAGTGTAAGGGGGACCTCTACCCCACCAAGAGATGCCCCACAGCAGTGAAACTCAAGATCCCTCATGCCACAGGAGAGGGCCACAAGCAGCAAAAGACCCAGTTTTTTCTATACCTAGGAGTGTCCTCCTTTGGGCCCCCTTCCTGCCTGACAGAAGAGTGAACAATTTTTGCTACAGCCACTTTATGGCCACAGGCCATTTTCTTACTTTCTTTGGTTACCTGACAGATTGCTCCCTTTAGAGGTTTACTTCCCTGCACACGTGAGTCTGAGTGCTAGCCAGGCTCTGACAACCTGAGACCATGCTCTCTATCATCAACAACTGGAAGGATCCGTGACCAACCACAGGAGGAAAAGGAGAAAGGCAGGGCCTTCCCAATGTGTCCAGCAGGAACTGTGAGGGAGCTTCCCATTGTGAAGCCTGGTGAACTGGGAGCACCTCACCACTCACTTTGGGAAGAATTTGTAGCCCAACTATACTAGCGTTGGTGAGGCAGGGTTTGAGGGGAGATTGCATTTCACTATGGGGAACTTTCCCTACTCTACAGAAAGGGTTGGTGCATCATCTCTTCTCTGCATTTCCTCCTAGAAATTTGGCCCAGAGCACCAAGCCTGCTGGTTTGGAGAGAGTGAAATATGGGCAGGTGAGTCATTTTCCACATGCTCTGGGAAATCCTGGGAAGCATAAAGCAAGCCACAAATTCCCCTTTCCTCTCCACAAGTGGAAGCCACAGCATGTTAACTCTGTTGTGTGGTAGGGCTTTGGCAAAAATTATGGCTTTCTGAATTTGTTTCTGGGCATGGCTTGGATTCGGGCTGGAAAAGTTTAACTCACTGTCTGGGAGCTAGCCCCAGCCTAGGAGTGTGACCAGGAGGTCCAGCACCCAATATCCAACCCAGTTTGGAGAAAGAGAATTCAATCCTCAGGGGCCCTCACCCACTGCATCCCTGAGAACCCCAGGGAATTAGGATGCTTTGTGTTGGGTGGGCCACAGGTATAAGTAGCACTTCATTTGGACAGTCAATTGTGAAAGGGAGTGGCGAGCTCCATATTCTAGGGACTCTGGATCTGATTCCAGCTTGCCAGTTTCAATGGACAACTTCTAAAAGTGGCATGGACATCTATGTGCTTAGGGGAAGCTGGTATCTTTACCAGCCCACATGATTTAGCATCTAAACCTCCCCAAAGCCACTTGATTGGCACTATTTATAGAAGATAAGTGCTGCACTCTGTTGGCCCTGGCTCCCAAATTTTGGGCCCCAATGCTCTCCTGCATGTTATGTATGAAACGCCAACTAGAATATCTTTCAATAAAAATGTAGGGAAAACCTAATATTACACATTAAAAGCATGATAAATATATAAATAAATTGAAGACACACAGGGGGAAGAGTCAGCAGAAGAAACCTAGAAACATGAAAAAGTAGATCAATGACCCTAAGAGATTACAAGGGAGATACAGCTGAAAATACCATCTATAGACAAATTGTTGAAATGACAGAAATAGAATGCAGAATATGTATGGCAAATAAGAAGAACAGAAAGGAAAATAAGATGGAAAAGAATACCCAAAAAGAAGTCCAAAAACTATGTCAAACAATCAATGAAATTAAAGACAAAGTCACCAAGTATCTGAACATAATTAGGAATGATATAACAGAAATAAAGAAATTGAAGAACCATGCAAGGAGTTTCAAAACCCTGTAGAGATTCTCATAAATAGAGAAGAACATGGAGAAGAAATAATCTCAGAACTCAAAAACAAGCATTTTTAACTAACAAAAACACTCAAAGAAACAGAAAGAAAAAAAAATAAAGCAGAACTAACCCTTAGAGAGAAATGAGACTACATGAATTACATGAACATTTGAATCATAAGAATTTCTGAAGAGAAGAAGATAGTCCTAAAGGCAAGCATTCTCTACTTCAACACATCATGGTGCAGAATATCAAAAGCATATTGAGAGACCCAGAAATTTAGACACTATATAATTTCAGAACCGCTGGATGGCTCAATTCAAACAAAGCATGTCCTAGACACATTATAATTAACTTGGCCAAAGGACAAATGGAAGAGAAAATTCTACTAGAAGCCTAGTGTAAGCAACTTCTATAGCTACAATTAAAAAGTCATAAGGATGCCAGTGGAATTTATAGCAGAAACTTTGTAAGCTAGAAAAGAGTGTTCTATCTGTCTTCAACCCTTTCAAACAAAACAATTTTCAGACCAGGATTCTTCAAATTTGGCAGAGAAATCTTTTACTGACAAGCAAACAATGAGAAAATTCACCACAAACCCAACTCTGTAGGAAGGACTCAGACACATTCTTAACACTAACCATCACAGTGGACCACCATCAAAATAAAGAAACCCAGAATCAAAAAGACAAAGCTCAACTTGCAGAATGGTATAAGTGATAAACAAAATTAAGCAACAGACCATCAAAAATCAAGATGAACAGAACAGCATCATATTTATCAATTATCTCAGTAAATGTAAATGCCTTAAATTCCCCCATTGAAATGACAAGGATGGCTGAATACATAAAAAGGAACAAGTCAAGTATGTTGTCTTTAGGAAATACATCTAACTTCCAAGAACAAAACAAGACTCAGGGTGAATGTTTGGAAAACCATATTTCAGGTAAATAGAAACCAGAAAAAAGTAGGAATCACCATCTTACTTACATGTTCCTTGGGTGTCAAACCATTAAAAGTAAAGAAAGATAAAGATGGACACTGTATACCGGTCAAGGGAACAATGCAACAAGAAGACATTTCAATTTTAATATTTATTCACCCAACTTAAATGCTCCCAGATACATTAAACAAACTATTCTGAAGAATATTATATCCTGCTAAATCATAAAAACTGGGAACTTCAATACCCTTCTTTCAGAACTTGAAAAATCCTCAAAGAAGAAACTAAACCAAGAAGCAATTAATTTAACAAGACTTTAAACAAAATGGGGTTAAAAGACACATATAGAACACTTTACTCCAAATAAAATTGAGCATATGTTGTTCTTGTCAGGACATGGATCATTCTCCAAATTTATCATATCTTAGGGCACAAATAAATACTCAACAAACCAAAAGAATAGAAATTATGCATTGTATCCTTTCAGACCACCACATAATAAAAATAGAACTGAATTTCAACAAAAAATTTTATCACCACACAAGGTTATGGAAACTCACGAGTAAAACAACCTTATTGTAAATAACAGCTGGGTCAAGGAGGAGGTAAATAAAGAAATAATTAGATTTAGTAGACATAATGACAATGAAGCTACAATCTATTAAAACCTGTGGGATACTGCAAAGGCAATCCTGAGTAGGAAATTTATTCTGTTAAATGTCCACATTGAAAAAACAGAAAGAAGCCAAATTAACAACCTAATGAACCATCTCAAGGAACTGGAAAAGAAGAATAATCCAATACTAAAACTAGCAGCAGAAAACAAATAGCCAAAATTAGATGTGAATTAAATAAATTAAGAATATAAGAACCAGGCTCAGTGCCTGTGGTTCAAGTAGCTAAGGCACCAGCCACATACACCTAAGGTGGCAGGTTGCAGTCCAGCCCGGGCCTGCCATACAACAATGACCGCTGAAACCAAAAAAAAAGCCAGGAATTGTGGTGAATGCCTGTGGTCCCAGCTACTTGGGGGGCTGAGGCCAGAGACTTGCTTGAGCCCAGGAGTTGGAGGTTGTTGTGAGCTGTGATGCCATAGCACTCTATCCAGAGAGATAGCTTGAAGCTCTGTCTCAAAGGAAAAAAAAAAAAAAAAGACTCCTGAGAAGCAGGACAGGTTGCTGCCTTGTTTTCAGGCTGCTGCTTGGCTCATAAAGCAATGTATGCCCTCACAGGCCTTAGGGCTCCATGCTACAGTTTAATATAAAGTCTTATGATGTCTACAGTGCTGTCTCTCTTGCTGATTACAGTCCAAGTTTGGGGTCCGCTAGATCCCCAATAGAATGTGAAAGATATCTACTGAGACAACTATGAAACCCTGACAAAATAAATAGCAGAAGACATTTAAAAATGCAAGAACATACCATGCTCCTGACTGGGAAGAAACAAGATTGTTAAAATGTCCATACTACCCTAAAAGATCTACAGATTTATATTTTGAGATGACCACTATTAATTTTTATTTTTTATTTAAAAGTACTCATGTCAAACTTTCAAAAATGAAGCCTAAGAATTATAGGAAGTTGACATTTTGACTTTACATTCCTTTGGACTTGACACATTTCATAGAAATTCACATTTGAGATGCTGGCATTTATTAGCTTTTGTTCTATTGTGTTTCTGTAAGGTACTCAGATTCAGACATATTTTTCTCTGCCTTCTAAAAGTCTCCATCATAAAATAACTTTAAAGTATATACATTCCCATTGGTCTCACTATTGTGCATGCACATCTACAAGGTAATCAAATCTCTTGGAAACCTTTTGTAATAGAACTTATTGAACAGCATTTGATTTTTTGTCAATTGCTAGCACATAATTTGATATTACAATATACAAAATGAAAAAGCATATCTCTTCCTCAACAACAGTTAAGATTTTTCTGCCCATTTAAAATAATGGGAGAAATTAAATTTAGAATTTATCTACTTGAACATTTATTAATGAATTAGACTAATTAACCATATTTTCTCCAAAGCCATTATAACACATTTTTAATATGGAAACAAAATTTACTTATGTAAATATGGATTATAACAGACTTATAATCTCAAGTTTTATAAGGCATTTGCATTATTGGCCAAAAATATTTCCATTTTATATTGTTCCACCCTAACACTGCCCATAAGCATGTGTACTTTTACAATATAAATTATACACATTATAAATTAAAATGGCATTAATTTTATAATTCTTACAAATGATAGAATAATATTTTCAAGAACTTATTTTGTGGGTGGTGCCTGTGGCTCAAAGGAGTAAGGAGCTGACTCCATATACCAGAGGTGGTGGGTTCAAACCCAGACCTGGCCAAAAACTGCGAAAAAAAATTATTTTCTGATGATAGCTGTTTAATGTCTATATCACATGAAAAATTCACAATATAAAAAAATATATAATTCATATGTTTCCCAATACAGTATGTATCCCCATCAAAGCACCAATGCAATACTATGAAGAACTTGAAAAAATAGTACTTAATTTCATATAGAACCAGAAAAAAAAAAGCTAATTCAATTCTAATAAATAAAAACAAACCTATAGGCATCATGGCCAGACTTCAGGTTATACTGCATGCTGATAGCAATCAAAACAGCATGACATTAGCACAAGAACAGGTATATTGATCTATGGTATAGAAATGAAAACCTAGAGATGAACTCAGCCACATAGTGCCATCTGAACTTTTATAAATAAGTAAAACAGCAAGACACTGGGGAAACAATTTGTGTTTCATAAATCGTGGTGGGAGAACTGATTAGTCACATGTATAAGACTGAATCTTGACCAGCATCTCTCACTTTGTACAAAAATTGAATCTTGCTAGATAAAAGATTTATATTTAAGACATGAAATAAAAACTCTTGAAGAAAGTCTGTGAAAAGCTCTTGACAATATTGGTCTGTAAAAGAATTTATGAAGAAGACCTCTTTGACAATTTCAGCAACACCTAAAATTAAAAAAAAAATAATGTAGAAGTGTTCCCTTTTCTCCACATCCACGCCAGCATCTAGTTTGGGAATTTTGTGATATGGGCTAATCTTACTGGGGTTAGGTGATATCTCAAAGTAGTTTTGATTTGCATTTCTCTGATAATTAAGGATGGTGAGCATTTTTTCATATATCTGTAGGCCATGCACCGAGATTCTTTGGAGAAATTTCTCTTCAAGTCCCTTGCCCATCCTGAGATGGGATCACTCGTTCTCTTCTTGCTAATACATTTGAGTTCTCAATTCTGGTTATTAAACCTTTGTCAGACACATAACCTACAAAAATCTTCTTCCATTCTGAGGGCTGTTTGCTTGCTTTACTTACTGTGTTCTTGGCTGTGCAGAAACTCTTTAGTTTGATCAGGTCCCAATAGTGTGTTTTTGATGTTGCTTCAAATGCCCAGGGAATGGGTTGAGGGAGGGTGATAGGAGAGATCACGTCTATGGTTTATCTTACAAGGGGTTTATCTTATTAGGGTACAAGTAAATCTTTCTAAGGGTAGAATATGAACGTCTTAACACAATAACTAAGAAAATGACATGAAGACTATGTTAACCAGTTTGATGAAAACATTTCAGATTGTATGTGAAAACACCACACTGGGGTGGTACCTGTGGCTCAAAGGAGTAAGGTGCTGGCCCCGTATGCCAGAAGTGGTGGGTTCAAACCCTGCCCCAGCCAAAAACTGCAAAAACAAACAAACAAACAACAAAAAAACCCCACCAAACTGTACACCAGAATTGCATTAATGTACATAGTTATTATTAAATAAAACTAAATAAATAAATAAATAAATAAAATAGGACATGATCAAACTAAAAAGGTTCTGTGCAGCTAAGAGTAAATGACTAAGGCAAACAGATAACCTTGAGGATGGAAGAAGGCATGCTTTGTATTTGGGCATGAAACATGAAATCTTCTCTGAAGACCAGATGAAGGTACAACAATGAAAAAAGTGCTCATTATTTCTAATCACCAGAGAAATGCAAATAAAAACCACCTTGAGATACCCCCTAACCCCAGTGAGAACAGCCCACATAATAAAGTCCCAAAGCTACTGATGCTGTCATGGATGTGGAAAAAAGGGAACACATTTACACTATTGGCGGGATTGCAAACTAATACAGCCTCTACAAAAAAAAAAAATTATTGAGGATACTTAAAGAACTAAAATTAGATCTTCCACTTGATCTGGCAATGCCATTATTGGATCTTTACCCAGAGGGTAAAAAAGTCATTGTACCATAAGGACATTTGCTCTAAAATGTTTATCACAGCTCAATTCACTATAGCCAAGATTTGGAATTAATCTAAGTATTTATCAACCCATCCATGGATTACTAAACTGCAGTGTATATATACCATGCAATACTATTCATTCATAAAAAGTATGGAGACTTTACAACTTTTATATTAACCTGGATGGAGCTGAAGAACATTCTCCTCAGCAAAGATTCACAAGAATGGAAAAGTAAGAACTAGGGCATTTACAGATGTAATTATTTAACGTATGATTAGGTAATACTGTGATAGGCTGGGTCCCTTATCCATTGTGACTGTTGTCCTTATGAGAAGGGGAAATTTGGACATGTATAGGGAAAGTGCAATATTCAGATTGAAATTATGCTTCCAAAACCCAAATAACTACAAGAAGCTAGAAGACAGACCTAAAAATTCTTTCCCTAGTGTATTCAGAGAAAGTATTAACCTTACCCTGCCAACACATTGATCTCAGACAACTAGCCTCTATAAGTGTGCAACAATAAATATCTGTTATTGATATCATTCAGTTTGTTATAGCAGCTCTAGAAAATACACAAGCCAAAGTGCTGGAGCATACATGAGTCAGAACTAGTGCCCTTCTTGACCCATACATAATAAATATCAACACCCAATTTCTGTATGGCAGGAATAGAGTACTTCTTAGATTCAGTTTTTCTCAAAGACTATATACCTCTTTTATAATTAAAATAAATACAATCAAACCATCAAATTAAAACTAGAAGCAATCTCTGCTCTTAAAAGGCAAAGACAGCAGGACAGAAGATAGGTCATATGACATAGTCATGATAAAGGAAGCATGTGATTATAGTACACTCTTTTTGGCATTTCATTTAAGGGTAGGTTAATGTATATATAACAAGTACCTGCCTGTTGTGTACCAATGTCCTTACAATGTCCTTACTGAAATAATGCACACTTAATGAAACTTTAATTCTGAATAATAGTAGCATATAATCTGACAATATTTTCTTATACCACTTTAAATGGAAGACCATATAACATTTTATAAATAAAATACTAGTTTTATATACAATATTTGATCTCTAATGAAGAAAAATAATCTTCTTTAGATGATTATAATTGAAACAACACATGGTGGCATTTTATGCTGATTTCCACTTGAAATTTGAATTATTTTAATTTTTTTACTTTCTCAATACATATACATGTGTTTATTTGGTTTCCACTTTTTGCCTTCACAAAATTAAAAATGCTTAAAATTTAATAACAATAACAATGTTTAAGATGAAGACTAGAAACAAAAAACTTGTAAAGAACAAACAAAGGTGAATACATTCAGAGAAGAAATCAGATAATTGCTGCAATGAAATATTGAATAATAATGATAATGGAAAAAAAGTAACATTCACATTGTCGAATAAGAGTATGTCTATGATAGAATGCTTTGACTCTGAGGTTCAGTATGGAGTTATCAGTTAACTTCTTCTTGTTGTTTATTTCCCAAAGTTTCAAAAAATATACAACTAACATTTATAAATAAAAATGAAAGATAATTTCAAAAAACAGATCATGCCAAATTTTATAGACAATATAAAAAGAATAAATATTTCAAAATCACTCTACTTCACCTGGATACACCTGATATTAAAGTTGGAAAAAATATATTATTATAAAGGGAAGTTACAAACATATTTCACTTATAAATAAGGATGTAATATCCTAGGTATCCCAGAAGGGGAAAAAGAATGCCCCAGAGGAATGGAAGCCATTCTGGAGAATATCATGAATGAAAATTTCCTAAATATCACCAAAGACTCTGACACACTCCTTTCAGAGGGACATCAGTCCCCTGGTTGCCTCAAATAGAGCTTCTCCAAGACACATTGTAATGAATCAATCTAAAGTCAAGACAAAAGAAAAGATTTTGCAAACTGCCAGGAGGAAGCACCAACTGACCTACAGGGGCAAATCTATCAGGGACTTCTTAAATGAAACTTTTCAAGCCAGAAGACAGTGATAATCTGTCTTTAATGTACTTAAACAGAACGATTTCCAGCCCAGAATTCTATATCTTGCTAAGCTAAGCTTTAAAATTGATGGAGAAATCAAATCTTTTATTGATATGAATTCTTGAGAAAACAAAAAATAAATATGTCACCTTCTTTGTGTATTATGTTACTCATTCTTCTTCCCCACTTGAGATTCAGCATCATGCTTTAACTAAAAGTTTACCAGTAATTCCTATAATTATTAATGGTGAAAATCTTCAAGCCTTTAAACACATAAGATGTATAAAGTTTACTTTAAATCAAGGGGTGGTAACTCATACTTTGTAAATGATATACAGGGTTTCTGTGGTTTAATGTTGTTTCTATTTAACAGTGACATTAATATTGTGCCTACTTATATACAAATTAGAACCCATATAGCATCAAATTTTACAGTTTAAGCATTTGGAAATTAAGTAAGAAAACTGCAAACTGCTTTGACTTCCCATATCCAAAATTAATCAGTGTCCACAATTATGTCACAATATTTCATATCGTGTAGTGAGTTGTTGCATGTAGCTGATTACATTCTGACATCAATTCTCAGATACCACCTGAATGCCCTACAATTTAACTAAATTCTCACACTACCTACATGGAGTTAGCATCAAATCCTGTAAGTTAAAGAGCAAGGTACTTAACAAGACTTGTCTTTATTTCAGATGCCAACCATAAGTAGAATCCATAGGCTACCCTCATTTCTGTCTAGCTGACTAAAAATTTGGAGCTTTCTATGCCCCCTCCCTTCAATTTCAATAATTCATTAGAAGGATTCACATGACTTATAAAGTGTATTTTTGCAGACCATTTTGCTATAATGATTATAAATGAATAACCAGATGAATTGTTAGATAAGGCAAGATCTGCAAGGGTTCCTGTTGGGTACTGGCATGAGAGAGTGATGTGACTCAGCGCAAGTGGGAAGGAGTTGACCTGAGTGGAAAGGTGAGAAATTAAGAAATACAAACCAGAAAGATGGGGAGAGTGGCACAATGACAGAAGCTGAGAGCTAGGCTGGGGTCCGGAGGACTGACATAGCTGATGACTATAGCCAGCCCCTAAACCAGGGGTCCTCAAACTTTTTAAACAGGGGGCTAGTTCACTGTCCCTCAGACCATTGGAGGGTTGGACTACAGGCCCTGGACGAGTTGGCTGCTAAGCAGGACAGGCAGCGGTAGCAAAAACACCCAGCGGACTGGATAAATGTCTTAGGTGGGCTGAATGTGACCCACAGGCCGAAGTTTGAGTATGCCTGAGTCTAAGCCATGAAAGCAGCTTTATTTATACAGTATCTTAATAAGATTGCATAAGTCTTAACACATGAGGTAGAGATCAACCTAAAAGAGGAAAGACTGTGTGCTGGCCAATAATGAGGAAAGTATGCATGGGCTACATGACTTTTGACAGGTGAAAATAATGTTAAGGGAGTAAAAGTGGTTGAGGAGTGCTCCCTGAGCATTTCACAGGATGTGGGGGCCCTGCCTACCCCAGCCCACTCCCCACAGTTTCACTCACAGGTGCTTTTTTTTTTTTTTGATGGAATCAGTTTGCCACCTTCCCACTACATTGATATGTTTCTCAACAACAACTTCCCCTGAGTTTTATATATGATCTCATTATGTAAGTATTATTGATTAAATAATAGGCCATATGGTTGAACTTGATATTGAGTTTTTTCCACCTCCCCAGAAGGAGTTGAAAGTTCTAACCCAGATCAAATCCACTAAAGGAAGTGCTTCAAAAAAGTGACCAATTGTGTGAAATTCTGCTGAAGTGCAAATAATTGAGAACTGACTCTGGATTTGAAAAATATGGACATCACTGAAGATCATAATATGAGGGTTCAATGAAATGATGATTAAAAAAAAGATCTAATTAGAGTGCACTTGGAAGACAATGAGGTAGACAAAATTGAGGATAGTCAAGTGTGTACTGTAGATTACACTATTCAGGGGGATTTCCTCCTTTATTATTTTTATTTTGCAAAATAGCAAGGGGTATTATTAATCCATCATGATGATTGGTTTCTCATCAGAGACTTCTGATGCATCTGTAGATGAGATGAAAGAAAACAGTAATACCAAGAACAATTTAATGAATGGCAACATTAGTAGTGGCTGCAGTGGCTGTCACTGTTATTGGTCCCATAATGACTGCTATTAAAGTGAACATAAATCTTTTATATCTTTTCAAAATAGTTCTGGGCGTGTTAATAATAACATGAATAGAAGGAGACTCTTCCCAGAGACGTTGGAGATGCACAGGGATCCAAATGCCTTTCCGAGATCTGACTAACAGAATATTAATATTTGAAATAACAGTGGAGTTTGTCAAAGTAGTAGCAGTGGTGGCCACTGTGGCTAAAGGACTACTCACCACTACTGCTAGTACTGCCAGAAACCCCAGAATGTAATTTTCTGGAGTCATATGGGGCTGGTCTTGCACAAGTCTCCTGTGGAAATACAAGCAAAGCCTCTTTCCCCATAAAACAATTTCACCTTTTTTCCATTGCTGAGTTCTAACATCTTTCCACCATATCAAAGATTTCTCCTTTGGCCTCAATTGTTTCCCTATAAAATGCTACTCTGCAGCTGTGAATGGCTGTAGTTGTGGGTAATTTAAGAAATTTAAAGTGAAAGCACTTTATTTAATTGTATTTATGAGGAGTCACATAATTCTTCATTCCAATCTCCCCCTTTTAAATTTGTTTTTTTGTTTTTGTAACTTATCTTTTAGGGTTCTATTAGCTCTTTCAATAATAGCCTGTCCTTGAAAATTATATGGGATTCCAGTAATGTGGGTGATATTCCATTCTTGAAAGAATTTTGCCATAATTTTGTTACAATAACCTGGTCTATTATCTGTTTTAATTTGTGGAGGTTTTCCTAATACTGCAAAACAAGAATAGAGGTGCTTTTTAACATAGGTAGCACTTTCTCCAGATTGACATATAGCCCAGATGAAATGAGTGAATTAATCTACTGTTACATGAATATAAGAAAGCTTACTAAAATTAGGTACATGTGTAACATCCATCTGCCAGATTTGATTGGCATTTAGTTCTCAAGGATTAACTCCTGCCGATTGTGTAGGCATAATAATCATTTGACATTGGGGGCATTGATAAACAATTCTCTTTGCTTCTCTCCAGGTTAATTGGAATTTATTTTTTAAGGCTTTAGCATTAACATGAGTTAGGGAATGTAGTTGTTTGGGTTCTGTTCAGGCAGAGGCCACTAAGGTATCAACTGTATTATTAGCCTCTACTAATAGACAAGGTAAATTTGTATGTGCTAAAATGTGGGTAATATAAAATGGCTGATGTCTAGATCTAATTAAGGACTGTAAGTTGCTATAAGGTGAGCCTTAGGTAGACATTTATTTAAGTCTGTTTCAATATGTTTTGTTATGAAAACTGTATCGGCAGAGTCCTAAATTATATTTAGAGGTTTAGAGTAATCTTTAAAAACTTCTATTACATCAGCCAATTCTGCTTTTTGGACAGAAGTATAGGGAGTATTAATTACCTTTGCTCTAGGATCTGTGCATGCTGCTTTCCCATTACTAGAAGCATCAGTAAATAATGTATTAGCTCCCTCTAGCGGCTTGTCCCTGCAATTGCGTGGCAAAATCCAACAATTGAGCTTTAAAAATTGAAGTTGTTTCGCGGATAATGATTATCAATTTTACCCGCAAAGTCAGCTAAATTTATCTGTCACTTGACTGAATTAATAAAAGTATGTTTTAATTCATTAATTGTGAGGGTAAAAATTATATAATGGGCATAAAATCTAGTAAACATAACAACCTGTGTTCTGGCTTGACCAATTAGTTGAGAAAAGAAGTCCAAATAAATAGTAAGAGTTTTTTTTAGGTATTCTTTGGAAGAAAAATCCATTCGAAAATGTGGGCATCCTGTATAATTATTCCTGTAGGAGAATGGGAAATAGGAAAAATAAAAATTCCCACAGGTTCATGTAAGTTTATTCAATAAATTTGAGTTTCCTGAATTCATTTTTCTATAAGTTGTAGTTCATTAGTTGCTTCCGGAGTTAATTTATGAGGACTTGTTAAATCAGGAGGTCCCCTTAATCTAGCATTTAAATGAGTTAAAGAATTGGTTGGAATACCTAAGGATGGACGAATCCAATTTATGTCACCCCAAAGTTTTGGAAAGTCATTAAAAGTGGCAAGTTTGCATTTTCTAATTTCTACCTTTTGAGGTCTTATAAAATCATCTTCTTTTGTACAAAAGTGTGGGTGATTATATATTGGTTTTGTAATAGTACTGAGTATGGTGGATACTTTTTCTTCCATTCTTGAGATACTTTACTAAAAAGAATATGATCCAGCTTCATCCATATAAACATAAAAGAGATACATCTCCATCCCTTTTGGTGGTGCATGTTTCATAGTATACATGTACCACAATTTGTTAATCCATTCATGGGTCAATGGGCACTTGGGCTGCTTTCATGACTTGGCAGTTATGAATTGAGCTTCAATAGACATTCTTGTGTAAAGGAGGATGAGGGAAGGGGAGAAAGTGGCTGGGTGGAGGGAGGGAAATTGGTGGGACCTCCTCTATTTTGCATATTGCAAGTGTACTTGTCAAATCTATTAACAATAGAGTATAAAAGTCTTAACGCAACAATTAAATAAGTGAGGTGAAGGCTATGTTAACAAGTTTGATGTAAGCATTCCAAATTGTATATAAAATCAGCAATTATACATCATAAAGGCAGTAATGTACACAGTTATGATCTAATAAAAAATCATCTTCAAGCCCTATGCCAAGATACTGATACAAAGAGGCATTCTGAATTTTATCACTAGCGATAATTAACCCTGCCTAGGTGATGGCTGTTGTAAGTCCTCAAAGCATGCAATTAATTTAGAGTAAGTAGGTGCAGCACAATGGATGTCATCCATATAGTGAATAATATAACAGTGAGTATGCTGCTGTCTAATAGGAGCAAGAATTTGACCCACATATAGTTGACAAATAGTAGGCCTATATAGTATTCCTTGAAGAAGTACCTTCCACTGATATCTGCTGCTGGTTCCTGCTTATTTATTTTGGGAATAGCGAAAACAATTTTTTTTGGCAGTTTTTGGCCAGGGCTGGGTTTGAACCCGCCACCTCCAGCATATGAGGCCAGCGCCCTATTCTTTTGAGCCACAGGCACTTTCCATGAAAACAAATTTTTCACAATCAGAAGTAGCCAAAGGAATATTAAAGGAACAATCCTTTAAATATGTTATTATTAAGGGCCAATGTTTATGTATCATTGTCAGAGAGGGAAATCCAGGTTGTAATGCCCCAAGGGTTGAATAATAACATTAAAAGCTCTAAAGTCTGTAAGCATATGCCATTTCCATGATTACTTTTGAATGACAAAAATAGGTGAGTTCCTTGGAAATAAGGAAGATTCCATATGACCAGCTTGAAGCTATTCTTTTACTAAGGTTTCCAAAGCTTCCAGCTTATGTTTTGGTAGCATTCACTGTTCTACCCAAATAGGATTCTCAGTCTTCCACTTTAAAGGAATGGATGTAGGAGGCTTGGCAGGATCAACTCCTTTTTCCTTGAATGAGGATTGTTGAGATTGTTTTTTAGTATGTCCCATTTCACCATAAGAATAGCACTTTCCTTCAGATCCAGTGTTAGGGCATTCTACCTTTAAGCCAGCTAAGGGTTGGGCAATAAGTTTTGCATTGTAAAGAGGACCTCATGTGTCCACACATGCTTTCATATACAGAAAATCTGTCTCCTCCTGGAGGAACTTTATTTTTTACTGGCCTTATGGTGGCTGGGCTCTCAGTATTAGCTGCTTCATATGCTGTTAGTTACATGATCATTTTCTTTCCTGCTTCACTGGGCATTGCCTTTTTGGCTGAGTCTTGTAGATGCAGTATAAAATCTGGGTGAGGCTCCTTGACTTTCTGTCTTACTGTCGTAAAAACGGGACAGGTTTCTTCCTCATTTGGGATCTTGCTCCAGGCTTCTACCAACATTGGCGTAGTTGTTTGATGGCCTCAGAGGTCATTTCAGCTTGATAGATAACATTATTAAATTTTTCAGTTTATAATAGTTAATCCTCAGTATTAGGGACATTACTCTGTCTATTATTATGAGCTGTGATTTGCACAGCATCTCATCACCAAGTACAGAATTGTGGAAACTGAGATTTGCTCATAACGTATGAGTTTTTGATCTTTGGTTATAGATTTTAAATTTTTCTGAACAAAAGGAGAGTTGGCAACATATTGTGGCACTGCAGCTTTAAGATATTTTAAAAATTTAAAGGCGAAGGCTTCCCACTGTGCCCATTGGGGCCCTTCTGGACCCTCCTGATCATCAGGTACAGGGTCAGGGGGGTATTAAAATAACTGGATAATTCCATGCTTCCTCCTCTCCTTGAGCCCTTGTTTCCATTATGCCACAGTTTATGCAAGAATCCATGAGTGGGTGGTTTCTTGGTTTGGGCTAAGAAAGTTGTTGAGCAGCTTGAGGATCCTTTCTGAGCTTACTATTATATTTAATAAAGACGTCTCCAGAGACTAACTGGTAATGAAGTCCTGAAGACAGTTGCCTTGAGGATATAGTAAACTTTGTTGGCAGAGGCCTTGCAGGTGGTGGTAGATGTGGCAGCTGCAAGACTTTCTGAAAGAGAGGTGCGGATGGCCCTGAAGATGGGAGAGGTGTAACATCTTCAGTATCAAAATCTATGAGTGACTCTGTAGACAGAGGAACTGAGTCCTGTAAATTTTCTCCAATATCCTGGACTGAAACCTCACTAAAGGAATCTTCTGAGGTTCCTAGATTTTCATGGGAGCTATTTAATGATTGTGGCAAGGTAAGCCATTCCTTGGCACAAGATAGTGGCATAAACAGTGCGCAAATAGCAACCCAAACTGACCAAGTTGAAACAGGGAGAGAATGACCCAATTTCTGAGCTTAAACAAGCTCTCTGCCTACTGTTTCCCAATCAGTACTGTTTAAAATTTCCTCTGTTGTAAACTAGGGACAGAAATTGGAGAGTACATCAAACAGAGCCCCCCTTTCTTTAAGAGCAAGAGTACTAGTTCAAAATTAGGGGAGAGATGAGATTTGGAATTTCCCACTGTTACCCTGGAAATACTTCCCAATGCTTTGGAGGACTTAGCAAAGCTGAGAAGGCTTGTCACCACGAGTCAATCACTGAGAACAAATTCCAAAGGCAACATGTTCCAAAGGCAACATTTCAGAACCCAAACAGGAACCCATTTGATGCCAAATGTTGGGGTCCTGCCCTGGGGGCAAGGTCCACTAAGACCTGTGGAACGGCATAACCGACTGAAGAAATATAAAGTTAGGAATGATGAAAAGAAAGAGACACCAGACATAGAGTAGAATTTTTAAAGGTGGGAACTCATGAGACCACTGCCCATTTATGGGGCTTCCAAGAGTGGCCCTGAGCATCTAGTCTACTCAGTTTTTATTTAAATTTCTTTACTGAGTGCATAAGAGGAGTGAGGGATGCCAAAGGATGCCAGTGGTTTCTCTGAGTGAGCATATCAGCTCCTATTGTTATTATTATTAACTTTAAGGATCTGAGCAGTCTTGATAAATCTGAAACTTGAGCTTTGTGTGGGGGCAGCCTCCTGTTTGGGGTCACACACACAGATTCCTAGGGAGGTGTTAAACTCTGGTAGTTCACTGTGGAGTAAAATACCACTGGTGTTAATCTCCTCTGATAATTCAGTTGGAGAGAGGCATTTTTCTCTCATCACCACCACAAAGAATTTTCCTCTGCAATAAGGGATATAAAGCCCTCCTACCCATATCTCAGGGATCAAGCTGTTTCCTTGGTCTCTGCCTCAACGAAATGCAAATCTCTACAATGGGTATCTGCTTTGTGCATTTAATGGGCAAGAAATGAGCTAGATAATGTATCTTTCCTAGGTCTTACTTTTTCTATGGCCATTGTTTCTTTCTCAGAGTGTTTACAGACTCAGCATGGGTGTTCGTAAGCTGTATCATCAATAGTTCAGAGTTTCAGGGAAGGCCAGAAACTTGTTCATCAAACCAAATACACCCCACCACAATTCATGTGTCAAACTCCTAACGCAGAATTTTTTTCAACCTTTTTTATCTTACAGCACACTTGAACCCCTTAAAGTTAAACTTTTGTGACACACTTAAATTATGTTGATCAAAAAAAGAGTAAAAAAATAGAATAAACTTACTGTGCTTTGAAATTCTTTTGTAAATAATTCAATTAATGAGCTTTAATAATTTTCTCAACACACCCTGGATCCACTCATGTTATGTCAGTGTGTTGGACACATCAGTGTGCCATGGCATACCAGTTGTAAACCACATCCAAGATCCACCCTCAGAGATTCTCATTCAATAGGTCTGGTATGTGGGCCTATGAGTCAGACTCTGCAATCAATTCTCCAGGTGAATCAGATGTAGCAGGTCTGAATACTGTTATTTGGGATGCCCTATATTGGGTAATTTTTAATTCGCCTTCCTATCCTAAGTGTTAATGAAGTACATAATCTCCTCACATCCTTGCTGTGCATTTTCCTTAGAATGCAGTACTTTTTGTTCCCTTTAGCAGAGAAAACATTTTTCATTATAACACAATCCTTAATAGCACGGCATGCAAAAAAAGCAAGTATTTCTTGACTTGATCCAAACACTAATAAGAAAGTGATCTTAATATAAGTTTGTAAAATTTTCCTGTGGTAACAAGTAACACTACAGAGTTCTAGTACACAGTACTATATACAGAAAAGATGGATGTGGATATTTGACCTAAAGAAGACATCCTGCCAGAATAGTTGCTAATATATTTGGCTTTATTCTTTTGGTATAAGAATTAGACTGATTGTTGTGGAGCAAACATAAAATAGAGAAGACCAGTTTGTATAGGCAATTGAAGATAAGTGATGCATAATCCATTTGTATCAGTCAGTTTCCCTTTAAAATGAAAGAAATACTTCATGAAAATAATTAATCAAATTTCTATTTCTCCGGAAAATCCAGTCTTACAGGGAGTAGAAGAAGCTTTGATAAGTAGAAGAAAGACATGAGAAGATTTTTGAAACAGATATATGAGGTGTGTGTGTGTAGTGGGAGAAAGTACCAGAGTAAGTTACAGGAGAAGCAGAAAGGGAGGAGACAGCCAGAAAACAACCTGAGGGAAACAAAAGTGAAAAAGAGGCAAGAAAAGTGGAGTTATAATATACCATTGCTATTTTAGCAAAGGATCTTGTAGCAGGAAGCCTGTGAGTGCCACTGTTAATGCTCCTTCCATGGCTTACTACTACCAGACGTGATTACTGCATTAAATACAGATCATTACAAGAATACATGGAGTACCTAACTATGCCTGTTCCTGTTCTCTAATATTTCTACCTTCATTATTATGGTCCAAAACAGTTAATTATTGATAATTAATATTTATTCCATACTTTCTAATTGTAAATATTGCCAGAAGGTTGGTGAAGTTGAGTTTCAGTTTTAAATAATCTTGTTAATTTTTCCTGTTCTGTTTGCTTCTCTGTTAGTTTTCCAGTTATTTCATCTCTCCTGGAGCTACATTCCCATGGTGGAGTGAAAAAAGAAGCTAAAACATCAGTATATCAGCACTCTTATGTGGCTATGTATTTCCCATGTGGAAATGAGAATGAGATAAGTACTATAGAGATGAGTACTATGAGTACTATGAGATGAGTACAATGAGATGAGTACTATATTTTCATGATATGCTTCTACCCCAAACATTACATGGGCTGCGAAAATAGATAAAAGGGAGACACCGTTTGGATAATGCCTTGTCTGTGTGACTTATTTTATATCAATAGTTTTTCAATCATACCTTTTTGCTCTTCTAATGTATTTTTAAACTTTCTTATTTAAAATACTGCATGATAGTAAGTCATAATGGTAATACACTTAAGAAAATAACTCAGAACCACTGAAGGTAATTCTTGTGCAGTTTGTAACTGAGAAGGTCTATTATAAGGAACCAGGACAAATACCCTGTTTTATAAATTGGTGAATAGGGTCTCAGATTAAGAAATACTTCCTTCAAAGCAAATTTAAAAGCTAATTATGCCAAATGGATTTTTAAAATTTTTTCATCAATGTAGCTATCAAAAAGAGTTTTTGATTTCTTGAAATTTTTTTGTTGCTTTTTTTTAATATTTAGTGGTTTAGAAACATGAAAAACTTTGAAATACTCAGAATTAATATGAATCCAAAATTTTCTTTATTAATTTTAAAAATTTAAAGATGAGACTATGACAGTCCTGGAAAGTCATAGTATATTTCTATCTCTCCTGAAGGGGTGGAGAAAGAATGGTATTAATGTTGGTTTCAGATATGCTGTTAGTCACATTACTCCTCATTTCCCCATACCACTATCTTGGATACAGGAAAGAAAAGGAGGGGGAACTTAACTTACTGGTGCCAGCATTCTCTAAACTCTTTACCAATATTTGATCATTTAGCTTCTTTTGTCCTTCCTGCCAGATTCTTTTTCAGTTCATCTGTGTTGTAAAGCCTTGAAAATTTTAAAATATTAATTGAGTAACAAGTTGGCAGTTATATGTTGTATTATGTTCAGGGAGTCAAGAGAAATTTGTTTTATTTTAAAGTGTAGTGATTAAGACACTGAATAGGAAATATACACTCTCTATTTCTCTCTCTTTCTCTCTCTCTTTCTTTCTTTTTTTTTCTACAGGCACTTCTATGTGCCATAACCACTTGACAATCACAAAGGAGAATGGAAAGTGGCTTCACATTAGGAGAGTTCCTCTCAAACATGGTATCCTATTTTTCTATGAGATCCTATTTTTTATTTTGGTATTTTTATTTACATAAAATTTTCCTCTACAATATATATTGTTAATCTCCCAGCATAATGCAGCAAGCACTTGATATTTCTTATTAGGGACAAGCAAAGGATGCAACCTGATGCTGAAAACATGTTCAGGCTTTCAATGTTAGGAAAAGACACTTTGCAATTGACTCTTTTACTTGGCAGGAACAGAGATTTTGTGATACAGAGATTTTTGTGACTGTGATATATCATTTTTAAAAGAAATTCTAGCTTCTTTTCTTAGTATCTATTTCCCTATTTCCTTTCTATTTCCTATTTTTCTTAATACCCATTTCCCTATTTCCTTTTTATCCCCTCTTGTTGATTTTATTTCTGTTGTAATGATAAAATCCAAGGGAGGAAACTGGGCTATCCTTTTTGTCATTTATTTCTCTACTGGCTACCAAATGGCTTAGTTTTCAGAGGCATGTGTAATATATCCTTTTCCTTGATGAATTTTGATTGCTATGGTTGCAACTGCCAATCTCTTGCTAGATCTTTTGCTTTGTTTGAGGAAAAAAAATATTTTGCTTAAATATGAAAGAGTCTTAAAGTCTATCCATGTGAATGCTTTTCATTCATTTTTATATTTTGTGACCTTTTGGTTTCAGAAAATGTCTTTTTGCTAATGAGCAGAAAGGATCTATCATGATAGCTTTAGCAGTTTCCTCATTAATGGAACTGAAAGACAAAGAATGAAACAAAAAAAACCTGAATGCATTTTTATCAATTTGTCCCACAGAGGTATGTGTCTGAACACTCATACTTTACCCTCACCTTCTCTGAGAATCCTTCTCTGACCATCCCAGCCTTCAATAGTCTGTGGCTTCCCCATGTTCCTGTGTTTCCAGGTACTCATGTAAATAAATTAAGACAACATAACTTGCCTAAGATCACATAGCAGTTAAGTGACAGAGCTGAGATTTCAATCCAGGTAATCTGCCTTCAGAGTTTACCTGAATTATTCATCACCATTCTATTACCTATCCATGACAAATCCTTAGATAAGTGAAAAAAACATTATTTAGCTATATTTCTAACTCTGGAAGAAAAAATGTGTGGAGGGGTACTCTACATATTGCTTTGCTTTCATCACATAGTTTCATTTTAATCAAAGTATGCCATACTATCAATGGTTATTTTTAATTTTTTTTTTACTTTTTTTACTGTCAATGGTTTTTAAAAGTGTTGGTTTAAAGAAGCTGAGAGTCTCTGAGAATACTGAGATGTTTATGCTTTAAAATGACTTTCAAAATTTCTATATTTACCAGGGATATAAGGGTTAAGGGGAGTGATGGTGGTAAATGTTCAAAAAGTGTTCCTGGTCAGGGTTATCTCAGAAGCCCAAAGGCCAAAAGAGATGAAATTAGCTGTATCTGCCAGGTTAAAAATATACTAGGCCATAGAGGTAACCCATTTCTTCAACTTCTAGCTAAATCAGTGGGCTTTGTCTACATTAATACTGTTTTGTTGTTGTTGTTTGCTATTGAATACATCGATTTTTTTTTATATTTCTTAAATAATTTCTTGTTTTTCTAATCTAGTTCCTCACTCACTTCTAAGGATACCACAATCTTTCTGACATGCCCTGTGGTTTATAAAAGATTGTTATAAGAGGGACTTTACCTAATAAGTGCAATCAATGTAATCTGGTTCCTTGTACCCTCAATGAATCCCTAAAGTTTGTTCCGGGGATGGCCTATGTGGATTCGCTCCTCACATCTCCTAACCTTTTCTTTTCCAGACTTTCTACAGGAAAAAGAAAAAAGCAGTTTAAAAATTGTGGATATTTAAATAAAAGAAAGGATGAAGAAATGACCATATATAAGTCAATCCTTATATAACCTGGGTGACAAAAATGAAAAGCATACCTCTTTTATAAGATTCAAGATTGTGACTTGATTTTAGCTTTTCTAGATCTCAGCCATTGGTTCAGCTCTGCTGGTTCATAACTGTGATAGTTTTAGCAAATCTCTTTTCTGGTCCCATTTCCTCATCAATAAATGAAATAGAATAACCAATTGAAGGGCCCCTGTATTGATGTAGGGGTTATTTAATACTAAAGTAAGCTTCAAAAGATAATTATTTATGAGTTGTCTAATTTGTACTGACTTTCACCTCCTAATCAATGCATATCCCTATACCCACATATCCAATGAAAATGAAATCATAATAATAACTAATGTTTAGAGTGGTATTTACTACATGGTAGGCAACAATTTAATCAGTTTCTAGGTATTCAATTTACATAACCACACTAGGATGTACACACTTCATTCCCCTCATTTTACAGCTAAGGATACACATAACAATGAAAGAGGCTAAAAACTTGGGCAAATTCACACAACTTGTTAAGTGGCAGAGTTACAATTTAAATGCACGTCTATCCAGAGACACTCAATGCATACTCTACTATATGGACAATGCTACTTAGTAGTAGTTAGAAAAATAACAAATTTTTACTGAAAGGGATGCATAATTTGATTTCAAATAGCAAATATTTATAAGCCCTCTATTCTTTTCTCTCCACAGCAGAGCTGGCCCAATGGCTGACAGGATTCTGAAGTGCATATACAAAGGTCCAATAATTTCTGCATTGCTTTTCTTTCCTCAAAGTTAAAAGCAAGCAGACATTATTGAACTTTTTGTTCGTTTGTTTTACATTTTCAAGTCTACCTTAACAGGAACACAGTAAAAACTCACAAGTGATTAGATTGTGGCAGGACAGAGTCATCTATCCAATCTGTAGTTACATACATATTTAAAGAGAGACTTACTCTGATTTGCAACAGATCTCTTGCCTGAAAATAGGCTATGTTGTATCATATGTAATATTTAAAAGTCACATAGGTTTACCCTCTTTTAAAGCTATTGATGTTGTGTTTTCCTCACAAAAAATAAGCTACGCTTGCAACTAGACTAAATCCCTTCATTCAGGACTTGCGGAAGTGGCGCGAACTGGGCGGATGTCCCGCCTCTTCGCGTTTGGCTAAGTGCTGTTGGTGCGTCTGAAAGTAGGCTGTGTTCGCTGCCATGGCTGTTGGCCATGTGGTGAGGTGGATTCACCTGAAAACAAAACTCTAGTGCGGGTTTAATATTGATGGAAGGAGAGCCACTTTTCGGAGCCAAGGAGTAATCTGAGTCCAGCTGTTGTGTGACCCTACACCCCGGCTTTATTGTTTTCCAGGCGCCTCTTCCTACAGGGTTTCTGCGTCATCCCCAACCTTTCCTAGATAGGGATGGGAACAGACTGTTTTGCCATATAGTAACTGAAAATGCGGAGAACTATAAATTTGCCTCAGAAGAGGAGAAATAGCCTTAAAAAGGAGGTGGCCCCCATCTTCAGAAAAGCAAAGAATTCAGTTAAATAAAACAGTCTCAGTGCTTGCTGAGTGGAATCATGAATGAAATGGCAATGATGACAGGATTGGAGGTCTTACGAAGTTAAAGAAGACAATCTTAGCAGAGTACCTGATCTTCATTGCTGAGCTGCTATGAATGAGAAGGGAACAACTCGGTAACATCTGGAAGGCAGGAGGAGAGAGGTCTGCAGGATATTAAAAGCCCCTGATTCAGGGAGAAAACCACTGGTATTGGGAGAACCTGA